>WEKY01010406.1:16723-59327 GCA_013390045.1 Picathartes gymnocephalus
CGGAGCGCGGCCCCGGGCGGGCACAGGTACAGCCGCGGGGCGGGCGGTGCCTCCGAGCGCGGCGCCGGACCTGTTGCCAGCTTACGGCGGCTTAACACTCGTAGGCGATGGGGATAGCAAAGTTATTTGCTAAAAAAAAAATGTAGAAAAGCTTTGCAGGCTTGGCAGTGAATGGGGAAAAATTTAGATTTTGCTTTCATAGCTTATTCGCAGTGTGTCACCGAAAAGAACCTTAAAATATGTGTGTAGCTATATAGCATTCTGTGTGCGCGAGCCCGGGTAGATAAAGGTGCACACCTCCGAGATTGGTTGCCGGATTGAGACTGCAGCGTGCCATGGGAAGGGACAGCACCTCTGCGTACTTGACGTCTTGGGGAGCACAGTGTTTCCGAAGAAATACAAAGTTAATTAACTTGTTCAGGGAGCCAAGGACGCGAGCCCGTTTTTGTTTTTGTTGTCCTGCTTCTGCTTGCACAGAGTTAAGTTTTGCATCTTCACAGAGACACCAGAGCGTTGCATAGGTGCAGCAATCCTCTGAAAAAGGTGATGGTGTTCTGTAATAGAGGTCAATTAAATTCTGCAGCTGTTTCTCAGTGCTGGTGTTGTTCCCCAGGTTATGGAGTATAAGGTAAACTAGTGTTGAGACAGGGAGAAAAAAGTTTTCGTGACCGTCTGTATGAACTCTTTTCATGGTGTGGTGGTGCATCCACACCCTCCCCCACCGTAAAATTTCTGAAATGCTCATAATTCTTCAGGCGACCTTAAGACACCAATTTGTGATAGTTGGTATATATACCTATCCAGAAATATCCTTGGTGCTAAATAGAATCTGGAGCTGTATGCGAAGAACTTGTATTATTTTGTCTATGGTTAGAGCTCCTGTCTCACTTCAGCGCAACCTCTGTGTGTTTATACTGTCTGTGGGAAGTTTGACGTGGCAAGATTTTGTGTGTGTGTGTGAGTAAGCTGTGGGGGAAGTAATTTCCTCTGAATGCTCTTGCAGCTTAAGGTGCTGGTTGTTGCAGCTGGCTCTAAGTGAAAATCTCTTCCTTTATATAGATATAAAATATATATATGTCTGTGCCTGTGTTTAGGTAATTTAATGCTAATTTAGTGTCTTTTGGAACAACTAAAGGTCTCACTGCCACGTCTTTTCTAGATGGAGGTGAGGGAGGGAGGGAAGGAGGTACAGCTGGCAGCACCAAGCCTTTGATTAAACATTTTTCTTTCTTCTCCCTGTGTTTACTTTGTTAACTAATAAATAGGAGAAAACTCTGTAGGATTAACTCCCGGAAGCAGTTAACTACTGCAACTGAGAAATCTTGTGCTGCATTGAAGAGTGTGGGGAGGGCCTGTACACTGCTCAGAGTGGTTTCTTGTCTGATGTGGATAATCAGTAAAACTGTTAAGGTTTTTTTCTTCAGAAATATATTTCATTTGAGAAGCCAAGGAATGGGCTTTCTGATAAGGATAACTTTTCTCTACCGACACGTGCCAGTACAGCATAAATTTATCTGTGTGTTCTTTGAGCTGTAATTTTGAGGTACCTTTGCATGTGCTTCTGGAGCACAATTTGTGATTTATTTTCATCCAGTTTCCATGTTTAAAGATGACTCCATGGCTTGAGCTTAAGAATGTGAAGTATAGGTGGTTGGGAAAGTGATTTCAAAGGAACATTTAATACCTGAAGTGCTAATTTATGTTGTATATTTTTAGTTCTTTGGGGATGCTTGGCCTATGTGCGTGGGACTCTACAGGAGTAGTAAATGCTTGTTCAGGATTTGGATCCTCAGCAGTTCTCATAACAGTTTAATTTGGGCCTCAAGAAAGTGTAATTCTGTTATTGTTGAAGTTCATTTGCTATCAAAATAGAAGTTCTCTGGTGGAAAAGAGGAAGCTCATTATCAAGGCTGCAGAATGCACAACCTTAATAACTTTTTCAGATCCCTTGGTGGCAAAGTCACTGTATCTGACAGCTAATCTGGTGAAATACAATCATATGGTTTGGCAAGGCAGGATTCTTCAGATTTTCTGCTTTTAAAAATGATGGCAGTTATCAGGACACTCTTTCCTGAAAGTTTTCTGGAATGTTACTCTATGCAATTTAACAAAATCTGACTACAAGAAAGAAATTACATATCTTGTGAATGCTCTCATCATTAGAAAACTCTTTCTGAATTGCTGTCTATCAAATTCTAGGGTTTGCTTGTTTCATTTCTTTAACAACAACAGCATCAAGATGTGAAACTCAGGGAGGAGATGCCTGGTAACAGCAAGGGCAACATACAGTGCTGAGGCCATACTGTCTCAGCTCTCCCTTGTGGAATATCTTGTGCTCAGTTCCGTCACACTGTGGAGTTCTGGAGTAGAAAGGCTGCTCAGGCCTGGGCCAGTAATGCAGGAGACAACCAGAATCAGGAATTCTCTCTATCCTGTACTTTATTCTCTGCTTCATCAGCATCAAAAGCAAGGAATCTTCCATCACTGGCTTGGAGAGGGGTTAATGTAGAAGGTTTGTAAAGGTTTGGTGGAGAAGCGGTGTCATATTCCACACCTCCTTGAAAATAAGATGTGCTAGAACAGGAGAAGGATTTGCTTGGGGGCATTTTCTGCTCTGGTCACTCTGCCTTTCCTGATTTTTCAGTGTGTTCTGTGTCTGTTGGGGTGCTATTTGAGGAGCAGGGTTCACAGTGTATTTTCCACGTGTAGTTGAAGTCAAAATTCTCCTGGTAAAAAGAATAGTTTGGGACTTTCCTTTGAGAGTCTTTTGCATCTGCACATCCATGGCTTACAGTTCCCTCCGTGGGCTTGGGAGTGGTGAATCCCATTTAAATGTAGCATGTGGTAGTGCTGAGGAAACTAAGCTATCAAGCAAAACCAGTATTTGTCCCTGACTTCAGGTCATTTTTTGCCTTCACATGTATCTTTTATCTTTTCTGGGGAGAAATACAATCCAGAGCCTTTTAAAATGCACAGAGTGTGATGAATAGTAGCAGGTGTCATTTTCCTTTTTTCAGATTCCTGAAGAGGACACAATAATTGGAATGAGAAAATTGCCATCATGAGTCAACAAGGTTATGTTGCAGCTCCTCCATATTCCCAATCCCAACCAGGAATGGGAGGTTTTGGACCACCTAATTCTTCAATTCATTATGGACATTATGGGGACCCTAACTCCTCATACTCAGCACCTCAACCAGGTATTATTTTGGCTTAAAATTTGTTTGGAGAGTCTGCTTTTGTGTGATGGTGTTCTGCATCTATTTTTAACCTCTGTAAGTTTTACACTGATACTGCAACAGGAAATAGAAAAAAAGTTTTACCCAGTTTCTCTAAAACTTCTTATTAATGACAGCAGGAGTTGTGTTACTTTAATCAAATGCTGAATATAGTCAGAATTTTGATAGAAATACTTCTGGTAATTGGCGTATGTAAATACTCATTTTCATACCAGATTATTTTATGTTAGAGTAATTTAAAGGGAAGATAGTTCAAGAAATACAGTTTGAAAGGCTGTTCATTCAAGACTGCTGTTTACATAAATTACAGTTTTTTCACAGTCACTATACTAGATCTGAATTAAGAACCATTTTCAGCACAGGAGAGCAGGTTCTACACATTGAAGCTCTTTTTGTTTTTATTTTGAAAAGTTGTTTTAAGTTTTCATTCTTACCTTCGTCTCTGAAATCAAAGGGACCTCTTGTTTCTACCTTGAAATATAACTGGATGACAGGGAATTACCAATATCCCAAACTGACAGTTGCAGGGTCTGTTTGTTCATAGCTTCTTTCTTACTGTCCCTCTTGGGTTCTTTGCTGGAAAGTTATGAACTGCTATTTGTTTCCTTTTTACTCTCTCTTAGTTTTTCATATCTGCTTTTATAACTGACCAGAAATCTGTGCTTTGCAACAGAATCACTGAGATTGGAAGGGACCTCTGGTCCAGCCCCTGTGCTTGAGCAGGGTGACCCAAAGCTGTTAGTCTTAATGCTAGAGCAGAGCTGCACACCTGCATTTCCTGCCCATCTTGTTCTTTCTTACAGCATTTTACATAAAAGTGCTTAATTTTTTGCAGGTGTGTCAAAATCAACTGTGCCTTTTGGATCTCCAGCTCCTGTTGGGCCTCCACCACCTGGTGCACATCAATTCAGCCAGAACAGTTTCCAGAATGGGTCTGGTACACCAGGACAGCAGCCACACAGGTGACTGGAAGAGATTAATACCTGACATCTAAACTGTTTGAGCTCTGTAACGTCTCTGTGAGGGAGACAGCAATGGGGAGGGGAGAAAACAGGGATGGGTAAAAGCTGTTTAAAGAAATCTTTGAAAAAAGGTTGCATGAGGCGATAGCCAAACTTTATTACACAATACCTGTGTTGCAGATAAAGTGAGTCAGTGTGCATCTCTTTTATTTAATTCTGTCAAATACTGTTTTGTGCATCTCCCAGGAGTGGCAAAATTAGTTTGTGCGCCCACAGTTCCTTCACAGTTTTAGTGACCTCAGTTCCTTCCGTTTTAGTGATCTTGACACCATTTAACAACATTCTTCTTGTAATTGGTTGATATCTTGATCTGCTTCTGTGCTTGTTAGTTGTTCTATAGTTACTTCATGTCAAAATAGCAAAGCCTGTTCGTTATCACTGTGAGAGGGAGGACCCAAAAAGACTGGTGGTCAGTTGTTCAAGATGATATGCATAGGGAGAAGTGGTGGTTGTCCTGAAGTTGAAAAAACAAGGAGAACAGAGTCAGGTTGATGTGACCCAGCAAAATACTGATTCTCTTCCTTAGCTGCCAGTCATTGCCCTGACAGTGCACATCTCCTGTTCTTCACCTGATCTTGCTTTTTTTCCAAAATTGCTCAGAGCTGCTGGTCTAGACCAGGAAGTAGCCAGATGAAAATTTCAAGTAAAGTGAATTCTACTTCTCTTGAAATACCTGGGCCCATCCTCAGTTTTACAAGGGATCACAGGAAAATCTGTGGTGATTGTCTCTGGGACGTAGCATGAGATCTTATTTTACCAGAGTGAAATAGTCTGGTAGAAAATACCTTTTTAAGCCCTGTGTGTGTTAGTGCTTTCTTTTCTTTAGTTGTTTTTCATAGCTGATAATAGTGAAGTTTTTCCCTACCCGCATCTTTTTTCCTGTACTATAGAGAACTCCTCAACAGTTTCTCACTTCCTTTTCTTCTCTTTACAGATTTTTCTCTTAATCTGCTTCACCCATCCCTGGTAGGGAATCTCCCTTTATAAGCTTGGAAAGGGGATGGAGTGCTGTGATATGTTCAGAAGCTTGTGTTTCTTAATCTTCAGGCTTACAGTTATTACTGCTCTCACTTGCCATGGCATACTCACTCTGCTTGGTTTCTAACAAGTGTGCAAACAAACATGCACAGCCTGTTTTTATTAAACAAGTGTGCAGTCTCTCTGTCCTTCCTGTGCTTTATGTATTTTAATACAAGTGTACGTTTTCTGAGCAGAATGTACGTGTACTCTTAGGGTTTTGTCCTATTTAATGGTTTCAGCACCACCTTGAGTAGGTATTAAATCTTTGAGAGTTATGATTGGTTGATGTAATTTTTTTGCATAACTACACTGATTTTTTCTTTTAGGTTTCAAGGCCCTCCACCTCCAAGCAACACAGGACCTTCCTATCCTCCCTACAGTCATCAGTCACAAGCAGCCTTCCCAAATACTGCACCTGCTGCCTCTACAGCACAACTTGCTGACCAGCTCAACAGCATGCAGATAAATAGCTATGGTAATTGGGTTTATCTGATTGACATCTTCTCAGTTAAAGCATTAGGACTGTGATAATTAGAAACTTATCAAACTTCTGTATAAACAGAAAATGAGACCTTTGACCGCCATCACTGGCTTAAGTTCTTAGAATTTTTTTTTCTCGTTCTGTTCCTTAGATCAATATTATTGGGTTAATTGTGAATTGATGTTTAACAGACCTTCCATAAAATTTGGATATTCCATCAGTCATTTCTCCAATTACTTAGTGAACCTGTCAGTAACAGCAAAGGCATGAGCAATAATATGCAGACAGGATTTAATTTTTCTCAGCTTTTTACAGTTTCTCTAGTTGTGAAACTATTTTATTTTTTTATCTAAACATTTTTGGGTTTTAATCTAAATTTATCTGTATTTATTTTGATGATATACCCTTTCAAACCTACGCTGTGAAGATGTGATCATGTGATGCTTCCATGTAAATTACTTCCAACCATGAATGCTGATATGTATTTAAGTTATGCAAAATATATTATATAAACAATTCTAAAGCAGTTGTGTTCTCATGTTGTGTGCTGAGAGGCTTATATTTTTCCTGTAAAGACTTTTTTTCAGTTAACATATGTGCCAGAAGATGTATTTCAGTGTTTGTATATGAACACATTGGTCCTTTTGCTTCAAACCTAATTTTGGGTTTTCTTTAGGTCTCTTTAAAATTACTTTACCATAGGTCTTTGGGGGAAAATCTGACAAAAAAAAAAAGTAGGTTTTGTAAAGTAATAAGTGTTTACAGACTTCAAGTCTCTAAAAACCTCTATTTCCAGAGTCCTCTTAATTCTAATTGGAATCCGGATCTTATAAACAACAAACAATTCCTTGCTAGTGTGTACAAAATAATTCCCACATGTTTCGTCTTTTAGTATCAAGTGGATTTATTTTCCATCAGACCTGCAGTGGTGAAATACAAATAGCAGACTAACAAAAACATGCCACATAAGCGAAATTCATCATTGACCAAAAAGAACGTTGTTTCACATTCTGAAATGAAGTATTATTTTGAAAGCGGAGTGCTCTATGTGTGTTCTAGTGAAGAACTGTCCAACTCTGGCTTCCCTCACTCTTTCCCCATCTACCCCAGCTGCAGGGTCTTATTGCAAATAGAGCCAAAAGACATAAAATTAATGAATCAGCTGAGACTTAAACCATGATTTGTCACCTGAACAGACAAGAGTCCCACAAGGCAGCCCTCTCAGAATGGGATCCAATATTGCCTGTATGTTATAGAAGTGTATTGGGCAGAACCAGAGCACCTTTGCCACAGGTTTGGTAGGTTATCACTTTGGACTCTCCTGATGCAGTTTCTCTCTCAGGTCCTGGCACTGCTCCGAGCTCTTGTGTGTCTCCCGGGCATCCAGCGGCTTTCCAGGGCCCGCAGCTGCCGCCACCAACCCCGCAGCAGATGGGTTTGTCACCTGCACCACAGCTGCCTCCCCCACCAGCAAACAGTGTTAATGGCCTTGGTGCTCAGCCAGCACTGCCTCCTATGGCCAGGCAGGGTGGGATCCCTGGACCTATCCCCCCAAATGCTAACTTGCAGCAGCTTCCGGGACAGCCTCCCGGGCCTGGGTATCATCCTCAGCAAGGTAGGGAAGGATGTTTGTTATGTAATTGTAAACAAAGCCTGCAGGCACAATCACTGGTGGAACTGGGTCCATTCATGGCTGAATGTTCAGCTGACTGGGAAAAATGAAATTTGAATTCCCTTTCTGTTGCAGGGAAAGATGTGCATTGTCAGTCAGTACACTTGAGACAGGCTCTGCTTTTGCTCACAGGTTTAGCACTCTATTGAGACTGTAACAAGAAAAAGGAGATTAATTTGGACCAGAAACAGAATTATGTGGTTAGTAATTGGTGAAGGCACAACATACTACAGGAAGGAGTTTTTCTTACACTCTGTAAAGGTATAGGCTGCTGTCTGTCTTGTAGGACTGTCACAAGCAGCTTTCAAAAATGCTTTGCTATAGCAATAATGGATTGTAACTGAATAGGAAAAGCCAGCTAATGATATCAGTTTGCATTGACTAAGGTTAGTAGAGAGGTTCTCCCTGAGGTAATGGCCTGGCATGAGTAGCTGTGGTAATCTCTCCTAACCATCCTACTTGACATAAACCTGAAAACTTTGGAGTCACAGTTGTCACATCTGGTGGTGTTCTTACTTTTTAAAAACACAAAGCCAAACTGAGCCACAGAAACCCATTTCTTTTAGTTGCTGAAAACAGGGGAAGGAGGAGTTGCGCTTAGTTGAGTAAGAATTAATTGCATGGCAGAAGTTGATGCTAAGCATTGATAATAGAACTTAAATACTTTAAATAAATTGTCATTTGTGACTCTGCAGCAAACTATGGTCCTCAGATGGCAGCATCTCAACTCTCATATCCTGGCGCTTTTCCTGGTGGTCCAGCACAGCTCTCAGGCCCACCACAGAAGAAGCTTGATCCTGACTCTATTCCAAGCCCAGTAAGTAACGTGGCTCTAATTTTTCATAAAAGTAACTTTGTGCTGCATTTAAGATAAAGGAATGACTGTGTTAACATTGTGTTTGTTTTAGCTGGTGAGGTTTTTCATAACATACAGTTGCACTGACCTGGCTTGGTTCTCAACATAGGTTCTAGTTCTTGCAGTTTCTAATTCATGCAGTTTTGTGCTCTGTGCTATCCGTTTTGGATCAAGTAGTGCATGAAAGTAGTTTGAGTACTGAAGATGCTTTTAACTTTATCTAACATGGGACATACATATGAGTATGTTCCAAATACTTCATAGGAAATAACTTTACTAGGAATTCTCTACAGGATTCTTAATGAGACAGTTACCAGTACTGAAGAACTACTTGTGTTCACTGCAGCTTTCACCTTTCCTTTTTTCAGCTTTCCTTTTCACTCTGAAAAGTTTGAAGGCTTAAACTTAGTAACAGATACCAGAGGTAGGATTTGTGCAGAGTACAGGTACATGAACTCTAGAAGTGCAGTCCTGGCAATGCTGAAAAGACACATGCTCAGAAACCACCTCACCTTTTGATTTCAGGAATTTCCCAGGCAACTAGAGTTATTTGCCTGAGCCATCCTTCCAGTTGCTGCAGCCTTGTAAAGATTTCAGTAGCTTGGAATATACCTGATGCCTAAGCTTCATGCAGGCTGAAGAGGCTCAGCTATTGAACATGCACTGGTGGGACAGTGTCTCTTCTTAGGATGGTGCTAGAGAAAACAAGGTTATGATTGCACCCATCTTTCTGCAGTAAAGTGGTCTCATTGGTATGCAAAGACAGGGCTGGTCAGGTGCAGGCAGCATTTAAATTCTTTACTGGAAACAGCTGATGGAAATAAAAAGCAATAGTGTGCTAAACTCACGGAGAAAATGTTCTGGTGCCCACACTTAGAGTGGTCCTGGCAATCATCTGGGACGGTCAAAAGGTCCTCAGAGAGTCAGATTTCTTGAAGCAGGCTGTGCCCTTCAGCTTCAACCAAGAACTTTCTACTTTAAAAAAACATTTTAACCACTGCACAGCAAGCTAGTCTGGATGAAGGAATCTTCCACTTCTTGCTGAGGCAGATTTGCTGTACAGAAAAACAATTTCTGCAAAAGCCTCACACTGTCTAGTATGAAACCGTCTTTCTTCTTTAAATTGGGGTATTTTTTTGTCCTTCTAGAAAAGATTGTTTTACCCAGTGATGGATTTGATGTAACCCCCCCTAACTTTGGAAAAACACACTCGTTGATAATCCCTTAGAGGTTAATGTAACAACTGCAATTGCCTCATTAAAGGCAATTTTTAACTGAAAAGCATTGTGTAAAAAAACCCTGAATCAACTGTCTATAAATAACAAATGCCCTTAAGTCAATCATTCTGAGTGTTTCAGTGCAATGCTTTTAACATTGGAGGGATAAAATGATCTTGTCTAATTTTAAAAAAAAGGCAGGGGAGAAGGAGGGCTGGCATGAAAACATGGGCTGATGTCTTGTTTCAATTATGCACACAGCATACACAGCCTTGACTACAACAGCCGTGTTAAAATAGGTTAAAAGGTTTGTTTAATCAGCACAGAGAGGATCAGAATGAATGTTTAAAAGAAACATGATCTGGGTCAACATCTGTAAAGGACAAAAAGCTAATTCAGAATGAGGAATAAGTATGACCATGTGTATTTCTGTTGTTATATTTACATTATGTAATTATAGTAGTGTTGCCAGATAAATTTACTTCTTATCTGTAGCCATTGTTGATTTATATTTCTCTTACATATGTTAGAGGTTGATATGTACCCTGACAACATCTATGAAAACTTACATCTGGACTTTGTCAACAATTATTTCCAAGAACAATGATATATTTAGGTCACTGAGCTGCAGAATACCATGGCACATTGATCCTTTGCAGAGCTAAGTCTCAGAGTGGTTTGCTTTCTTCAGCCAGTGAAGTTTTTTAGAGCAAAACCTTTTGCCTTCTAATGCAGGAGCTAGCTATAAGTATGCAAGCCAAGGAGGCAGGGAAAAGTAATCAAGCAGAAGAACTAACAAGCTCTCTGAGGAATGTCTTGTGTATTTAAATTGCAGTACAAAAAACTTTATTGATAAGAAAACGTTATAGCCCCCAGACTATTTTCAGTGTGTTAGGAAATACCTCTTGGACATTGATCAGTAGACTCTGTGCAACTAATTTAGTTTTTCTTCTCTGTTTGCTTTCCAACAGAGGCTTCTGAAGTTCCCTAGCTATTATTAGAAGTTCATGTGCAGTGTAAAGACACAGTTCCATGAGGTACCAGAAGCAGTGGCAAAGCCAGTTCCAGAAATTCCCTGTCTCATTGCTCTTGCCTCCCGCAGCTGTTTGGCTGCACTCTAAACCAGGTTGCTGAGGGAAGAGGAGGAATGATGGCATCCTCTCAGTGATTCAGTTTCTTGTGTGGAACAAAATACAGCTTTATATAACTTTGGTTATATCCTGAAAAGTGTCAGACTTAAACCTGAGTGAAGGACTGTGCAGAAGTAACAGGGAGCAGTGTATGGGAAAGGAATTTGGGCAGCAAAGTCAGCTGCATGAACATTTCATGACATTATATTGTAAATTGTTATAAACTAGGCTTCAACCAGAGTCATATTTATTGCAGATCTTAGCCTGTTCATGAATGTAGCTGAATGCGTGACTTAACTTCCTCATACTGTTCTTGCTGCTTATTCATCAGATTCAAGTCATTGAAAATGATAAGGCTGCCAGGGGAGGGCAGGTCTATGCCACAAACACAAGAGGACAGGTTCCTCCCCTCGTCACCACCAACTGTGTGATCCAGGACCAAGGTAACTGTCCTTGTTACTGCTTTGGGAGTCTTTCTAGGGCAAATCAAGTATAATTAAATAAAACAACAGCTAAATTCTCAAATTTTTCGTCTGAAAATGATGGCATTTGCTCTAAAATGGACATGAAATTGCAGTCTTCCTTTGAACAGAAAGCAGGGGGGAGGAAGGAAGTGGGAGTTGAATTCTTACACCTTGGCTTAACACCTCCTCTACCTTTCCTGGCCTTTAAAAGAATATGAATAGTTGAAACAACTTTCCTTTTTAACTTAAAATTTTTGAAGGTGTTACATTTCAAGTTGAAAATCCTTTTTGGATTATTCTGGAAATTAGAAGGTGAACACTAAAAGAAGCAGTAAGACTAGGCTATCACTGTTACCTTTAAAGATACTAATTTCTATTCAAGTGATAGGGGCAGTGTGCAAGCTGTCTAGTTGATGTACTCTGGCCAAAGGAAAAATTTATCTGCCTTTGCTTCTGCCTGGAGCCTGGAATTACAATCTTCCACATGCTGCTCTTGACAGCCGGCTCAGTATTTTAATACAGGTTAAACTGATGGTGTTATGCAGCCCAGCAGTAATTTATCAGTTCTGAGGTAAACTATATAAAATGTACAAACAGACCACGATTTTTTGGCATTATCTGAGAATGGGATAATGCCGTTGTGATGATCCAAGAAATTCCTTTCAAGAGACTGAGCAGAGCTGCAGTTTGTTGGTTACAAAGGGAAGCTGATTCTTGAACTCCTTTCAGTGCTCTTGTCTGCAGCACACAGCGGTTTCTCTTTAAGGGACCTGTGCTGAGTGTCCTCCTGGAAGTGGGGTGGTGACTTCTGCACCCTGTATTTTGCAATATAGGTGAGCATGGTGATGTTAAGACCGATACAGTGTTTTCTGAATCAGAGCTAGCTCCTTAGAGTAGTCTTTAACAGTAGGAATCAGTCTGCCTCATTCCTTTATGTACAGTGTTGACATGTCCACTGGGATATCATCTATATTTTCTTTTAATATCTTAGAGATGAGATGTTTCAAAGTAATCTCTACTGAGATTCTACTTGCAAATAGTTGTGGGCTTATTCTTGTTATGTTTAAATCTCTGCTTCACACTCAGAACAAAAAGATTTAACCAGAGGGAGGGGCAGTGGGCTGGGATATAAAGGGGGAAGATGGGCAGAAGCCTGCATGGGAAGAAAAGCAAGCATGTATTTAATGTAGCCTCGTTGCTTTGTGTTGTTCTGATTTTTCTGCTCTGTGTAGGGGTGGGCAGGCTCCTTGTGGCAGCCTTTCATCCTGCTCTGTTGTGTCTGCAGGCCACGCCAGCCCCCGCTACGTGCGCTGTACCACCTACTGCTTCCCCGTGACTTCAGACATGGCCAGGCAGGCCCGCATCCCCCTGGCAGCTGTCATCCAGCCCTTTGCTGCTCTCCCACCAAACGAGGTAGGGTGTACTGGCTCTCAGTACTGGGCTGCTGTCTCCAAATTACTGCAGGCTTGCTCTTCTGGGGTTGGGCTGGCTGGGAGAGTGTTTTATCTCAGACTATCAAGTGGTACGACTGTAAAGAGGTGGCAGAAGACTGAGGTGTGCTTGGGTCATGGTGTAACTTCAGAGGATAAAAGATTTCATTTGGAAAAGGTACAGGAGTGATGACTCTCCTGGATTCCTGGTGTTTCCCCAGCTGCCTCTAATTTATACCAGCTTTGTCAGTTGCTTGCTCTGCTGGAACTCCATAGTTTTAGGCAAAGCTCTTAAAAGAGGATGACCACAAACTGTATCAAGTTAATTTGAAGATGTGGAGAGTTAGATTTGAAGAAAGACATTTTTCCATTGAGGTCTCTACAAAGTAATTTAATTTCACAACAGACCGAGAAGATAATTGTGTTTTCTATTTGGATGAGCTGAGTCACAGAAAGAAGACAAATGTAACCAACCATTTTTAGCACTCATTTGAAGGCACTAACCTTTTCTCACATACCTATCTCTAATGACCCTTCATATTCAAAACATATCCCTAGTTCTTCTGCAAATTATTTCTGCAGTATTCTCTGGTATTAAGACAATTACCCAGGTTTCCTGGCACCCCCAAGGGGTTTTAGCAGTGGCAGGGATAAATCCATATTTCAAGTGCAGCATTTAGCTACATCATCTGTGGGATTATCTTTCTTGGTCTTCATCTGCTGTGTCTGCTATTGCTTGTAAATTCTTCAGTTTCTAAACTCTGCAAGGTCTGCAGGATACATTTCCCTTTCATGTCTTATGCTGATTTACTCAAGAGTGCTGTGTCATGGGAAAAAAGCAGGGATTTCATCAAAGTTGTAGTATGTGATTGTGTCTTCAAAAACTCCTCATAAACTGCCTGCACAGGAAAGCCTAATTAAAATTGCTAAGACATTCAGTGCTTGGTTATGCAGTCTGATTTTTCTTTAACTTTGTTTTATTGCTTATAAATTCTTAGTAGTCTTTTTTTTTTTTTTTAATATATGTTGGAAAAAAGCAGATGTTGCTCTTTATCAGGATGGATAACTTCCAATCCAGCAGACCTCTGTAGTTTGAATTGAGAGTATTATTTTAGCAGGGTAGAATGTAGTTATCTTCTCTGTGGTCCACAGGGAAATAGGATGTATTACTGATAGTTCTGCAGATACAAAGTCTCACCATTTGTCTGCTAGACAGCAACTTCAGGTTTCTTCCCAATTCTTGAGGGAAATGTGCAGACTTGGCTTGTTGCCCCCCTGCATTTTCTCCTAGATGAAACTCCTGCTATTGCTTCTCCACCCCTTCACTTTATCAGCCAACCTTTGCTCTTTACCACCCCTGATCCCAGTTCCTGTGCCCAGATTAAAAAGTCCACTTTCATGTTGGCTCTTCATTTGTGCATCTTTCACTCCGAGTCTGCCTCTAGTCCTTTATGTTTCCCACACATGGCTTCCTTGTCTCCTGCATTATGTTTGGACAGGGTGATCAATGAGTTGCTAAAATGCAAATCTCTTCAACATACATAAATTTGCAATATGTCCAAACACTTGTGCTTGGCCAAGTTCGAGGGGGTTTTCCTGGCGTTGGCAAGAAGATGTGCTCGGTGACCCACCCGTTGTGAAGTGTTAGTGCTCTCGAGCTGTTGGGAAGGTCAGTGGGGCTCATTAATCTGTAAAGAGCAGTGTGTTTTTCCCTAGCCTCTCTTTTGGAGGAGCCTGAAAAATGTCTTTCAAAATTGGCAAAAGCCCAGTGTGGAAAATTTTAGTCAGAGCAATTATAGCTTGGTAAAGTTGTAAGAACTAAGGAGATAGTGTTGGAGTAGGAAGAGCTGGGCAGTCTTAGCTGAGGCAGTTTTTCCAAGGCTTGCCTGTGCCCTTTGTCTTCACTGCTGCTGCCAAAATAAGATCTTACTCTCAAGCTCTTCTAATAAAAATGGTCTTCCATATGGGATTTATAACTACTTTAATTTTGAAAAACCACTTAATTTGAAAGAACTGGGCTTTTTATAGAGGTAAAATACATTCAGGGGCTTATTTGTGTTTCTGAACTTCCTAAGATGGCATGTTCTGCCTGAAACTGATGACTGCAAGGCACAGAAAGTTTTGTTTCAGAATATCCACCCTACTTTAGCGATACTGCCTTTTAGCAGTGACTACAGGTGATGCTCATCACATGCTATTGGGTTACAAAGTGAAAATCTGTCTTAATTTCTTTATTTCTTGATAAACAGCATATTGTACAAAATAACTGCAGCAAAAATTTAGTTAAGGAAAAAGAGAAATAGGTAAGTCGTTTGGCAGTGACAGAATTAGGTGTGTGTATGAAAGGGAGAGCCCAGTTGTACAGACCTTTCTTTCTCAATTGAACAATCACCCTTTGGCTGGATGACTTGTAAATGTAATGGATTTTTTTTAGAAAATAAACTGTCTGTTTTGTTCATGGAGACAGTAACTCATCTGGAAATTGAGTTCTGGGGATTTGCTTCCTTTGACTAAGGATACAAGAAGAGATGGAGATAAAAGATCGTGGGAGCTTTCAACTAAAAGCTTTAGATCTGGTGACTTGACAGTATTTGCACACTTTCAGTTGGAAAGTTTTCCTAAGGGGAAAAGGTAATTTGGGATTTCAGAAACTCTGAAAGGCAGATTTAAGTTCATTAGTCACCCATTAGTGGGTTCTTTTTGGCCAAGTGGAATGTCTACACAGAGGGACTGCTGTCCTGTCTCCAGAAGCAAAGTGGGAATATTAGCATGCAAAGTGATTTTTCTTTTTCTTAATTTATTTTAGCTAAGATCTGAGAAAAAACTGTCAGGAATGAAAAATTGTCATTTGAACAGGGATGTCTTTTGAAGAGATGTACACCAGATATCTCCATTTCCAGTAAAGAACAGGATACAAATTATCTCTGTAGAAGAAAGTAAGAACAGAAAGTGGAATCATAATGGTGGCAGATAAGGATGGTAAATGAAAGAATCTCCTGCATGTCTTTGAATAAGTGTAATGTGTTTCAAGTGAACCCCCAAGCAAACAGGGTTTGTCACTGCGGTGAGAAAGAAAAAAATGAAAAACGTAACCTGGTAAAGGTGCACAGTGAAAACGTTGGAGAGAAGCCATAATTAAAATTGAAATAGTAACTGGTCACACTGAGGAAAAGGTCTCAAATGAGGCTTTACTTCAGAAATGTTAAATTACACATGAGAGTGAATTTAAGACATAAGTGGGGACCACTCGGTGGAAATGGTTGTAGGGTTGTGTTTGATACCCCAGCAACAGGTGAGTTAGCAGCACTTGGCATGCAGGCACTGAGCCTCAGAAGGGCAAGTGAAAGACATTTATTCAAAAAAACCCTCAAGCTGCAAGTTAGAGCGGGGAGAATCCATGGAGGGCACAGAGTATCTGAGAGTTTGCTACAAAAAACCTGCAGCCTGTCTAGAAATTCATGAACTAGTGAACACTGCATGTGCACTATATCTCATTGGAAACAAAGGCTGTTCAAACATTCATGCCTTCCCTCCTCTGCCAGTGTCTTAAAAGCACTACAGATCTCACAATCTTATCTTTACCAAGTCTGTATTTATTATTTCTCAAAAATAACAGTTCATTTTCACTCTCCAGATTTGCATGATCTATGGAAAGTGTTTGTTGTAGATTGAGAATGTGGTATCATTGTTTGACAGAACTTATTTTTAGTCCACCAGTGCTTTAGCAACAGTCTGTAAAAATAAACTAGCTCTCACAGTTATCATCCTAGACCAAGCCCTCCATGAATTTGTTTTGGAGATGGATGAATGTTTCCAGAGCCTGAATAAACCATGTGATCTTGATTTAGCATTAATACTACTTGCTATCAAAAGTTAGTTAAAAGAGTATTTCATCTTTTAAAATCCAGTATAACCAACTCAAAATAATTATCTCTAGCTTTAAATATCTAAATTGCTGCCTTCTTTGCTCCTTAGTAGTTTTGTGTCATTGTTCTCTGCCATGTTCTTTCCTATTTATTTAAATTTATTGGCTTTTAGAAATATTTATTGGTGAGAACCTAATATTTCACTTCCATTTTTTCCTCAGTTAATTAGTTAAGAGAATAGAATTACTTCTCAGAAGTGCTGGTGTTCATCAGCTAAAAGCCATTTTACCTTTTCAGAATAGTGAAATTTGATGAGGCTCAGTGCAGCTGAGCTGTTAGGAAGGCCGTGATTTTTACAGGGATGATTGTATGTGTTCCTAGATGGAGTTGTAAAGTTGGCAGCAGCTAAAAATCAAGTGAGGTGGATAACTAAAAATGTGATCCAATGTTATCAGTGTGGTTTTTGTTTTAGGGAAGTCCTCATGCTCCTCCAATCTACTTTGGACTCTGTGGGACCTGGGTTCTGTTGTCCCTAATTTATAGTTAGGGAGAAGGGCTGTGGCTGTAGTTTGAAGCACATGTTTGGATAGGCACACACATTCATTAGCAGTTATGTGCTTGTGCAGAACTTTGGTTTGAGGAGAGGTTTGAGGAATGCTTTGTGTGCAAGATGAAATTATTCCAATTAAACATCTTGCTGAGGGCTCCTTTGTATTAGGAATGTGTTAATAAGCTGGCTCTGAAGAACAGGGGATCTGGCTTGCTGGTAACACCTACCCACTGTAAAAAGCCATCATTTCAGTTTTACCTTTTGATTTCTCTCTTTTATTTGGTTGCTTATTCACAGGAGGCTGTTACCCCACAGAGCATGAGAGCTTGGCTAATTTAGGAGCTTTTAACCAGGGATTCTGCTGAAAGGTTATTCCTTCAAAAGAATTGCATTATACCCCCTTGGTCATGCTTGTCTGCATGATGGCTGACTTGACAGAAATCAAGACCTCCCTCTGTCATGACATCCCTCCACAGGAGCAGGGTTAGACAGTAAAATTGTCCATGCAACTCATAAGATGATAGTTTTAAGGAAATTTGTTGAAGAAGAGGTTCTGGAAGAGCTGCTGTTGACACTTCTGTCCTGCTGTCTATATTGGTTATTTTGTGTGTACTGGTGTCTGGATTGTCCAAGATCCAGGAGAGAGTGATTTTGTCAATATCTTTGGGTTGTTGTGTTTGTTCTAAAACATGGTGGGAGTAGAAGCCTTGCATGTGTGATGTACCTTAATACGTGTTGCTGTATATCATCCTGGTGTGAGCCTAAACACACATTTTCCAGGTATTGAAATAAAACCATTTCCAATGCATCCTTGTTGGTGCTCTCGTTTGGGAGAGAACTGAGACTTTGGACTCATCCTTTTGAGTCTGCTTGGAGCAGGGCAATCTTTGTTGCTCTGTCAAAGCTATTTTATTAAATTTTTTTTTACTAACTAGTGCCAGGTTAATCTCTGGGGGTTTCGCTAAGTTCCTCTGGGGTGCCAGACTGCCATTCATGGTGTGCAGAGCCCAGAACTCTCAAGCATCTCCAGATGCTTCACCCGGAAAATGTTATACCACTCTGGAGG
Organism: Picathartes gymnocephalus; assembly: GCA_013390045.1. Classification (NCBI taxonomy): domain Eukaryota; kingdom Metazoa; phylum Chordata; class Aves; order Passeriformes; family Picathartidae; genus Picathartes; species Picathartes gymnocephalus. Next base: position 34,737 of record WEKY01010406.1, read on the forward strand.
TCAGTGCCTGTAAGCTTGGTTTCACAATGCCTAACTTAGAGGTGCATAAATCCTGTATTAGATGAGGATTTCTCTATGGAGTATGCCCTGTGCTAGTGTGCATTTGGTAGTAAATTATTCGGAATTGGATTGCCTCCCAAGACTTCATCATCAAGGAGACAGTTTTTTGTTAGCCTGTAACTACACTCTGTGGCTACAGTGAGCATTCAGAGACAGGTTTAGCAGTGGCTTTTGCAGCAGAGCTTCTTGTAATTGAAGCAAGTTTTCTGGTTTACTTTCTTCTGTCTTTTAGTTTCTAATACATTGAAAAATACGTACCCTTTAAAATATTTCTGGAGTATGTTGGTCCCTGCACCACTGTTGTTATGGTAAGGATGTAATTCTGATAGAGATGAGGACTATGACTTGAAAATGTGACATGTATATAATCTTACATTGTAGTCAGAGTTCCTGACTGATCTTATACAAATGTGAAATGTAGATGGAGAAAAAGCCTTCATAAAGATGTTGCAATTAGTTTCTGGTAAGTTGGGGACTGTGACTGTGCTTCAGATTTGTAATGGCAGAAGAAAAATCTAACTACACAACAGTACATATAGAAGGGAAATAAAAAGTAATAGTTACATCCATTTAATTAGCTGGTCAATAATACTGACAATTTGTTTTGCCAACAAAAATGGCACTCAAGTTAAAAATCATTTGGGCTATTGATCTATTCCTTGGAAACTTCAGAGAGTCAGAACACACTGGTATTGAATCAGTTCCAGAGGAAAGGTTTGTGTTTTGCTTTTTAAACTGGAGTTTTTCTTGCATTTCCAGTTTACACATATTTTATTTATCTGTGCATAGTATGCAGTGTTGTATTTTGAATGCCACCATGTAAAGTGTGTTATTACATGGAAGCTGTGTGCTTGTTAAGTAGAGGCACAGATCATCTCCTCAGTAGAGCAGGTCTGTGTCCTTCACAGGATTGCTTTCCTAATGTCATGGTTTAACCTCAGGCAGTTCACTGCCCTACCAGTGGGATCAGGGAGAGAATGGGAAGGGTAAAAGCTGGAAAACTTATGCCTTGAGACAAAGATTAATAGGGAAAGCAAAAGCCAGGCACACCAGCAAAGCAAAATGAGGAATTAGTTCCCACTTCCCATGGGCAGCCAGGTGTTCAGCCATGCCCAGGAGAGCAGGGCTCCATCAAGTAATGGTGCCTTGGGAAGACAAACACCATCATTCCAAGTGTCCCCATTCCTTGTTCTTCCCCCCATTTTATATACTGACCGTGAGGCCATAGGTCTGGAATATCCCTTTGGTCAGTTGGGGTCAGCTCTCCTGGCTGTGTCTGCTCCATCTCCTCACAGCATGGCAATGCAGAAAGCAGGAAAGGCCGTGGCCTTGGGTGAGCCCTGCTCAGCAAGAACAGGAACATCTATGTTATCATCCTTGTGTTCAGCACATATCCAAAACACAGCCCCATTCCAACCACGGTGAGGAAAACTAACTGTGCCCCAGCCCAAAGCAGCACACTGCCATAACTCAGTTCTACACAGTTGTGGCACTCAGCTGTGCTAATAAAAGAGAGGAGGGTAGTTGCAAGTCACATACAAATATTATTAATGTTTGAAGGTTCTGGAGTCTGCTTCAAGCATCCTAGCTATCTTAGTAGCAGAAGTATTCATGGGAGAGAGACTCAGAGTGGGAGCATTCTGACCTGATGTGGTATTTGTGAAGTAACAGTTTTACTACTGACCTTCAAAACTACTGTCCTAGAAAGGACTTGACTTTTCTAAAGGGCATTAAACTCATCCCCAATGTCCTTGCTACAGAGGTGAAGTTGTTCAGTGCTGCTTTTTGTTCGCATAGCAAAAATTCTCCTTGTACTTTCTGAGTTCTCCTGTGGCAGTTGGCTAGCTCTAGTTGGCTTGGGAATGCAGCATGGCACTTTAACTATGCCCAGTTCTTACTGATTTCAGTGGCAATAAATTAATTAGCCTGAGAGGTATGTTTACCAATATTGTCCAGGAAAGGCTGTACATAAGCAGAACTAGTCTTTCCATCTCCAATTAAAATACTTGTTAATGTTTCTGTTCTGCTTTAAAACAGAATTGATGTGCCAAGTAACCCATTCTCTTTGTATTTTACAGGCTGTGTCTGTTTTAAACTGTGGTGTTAGGTTTATAATTTATTTAGCAATCGTAAAAAAAATTATGAGAGGATAAACTTACCTTGATAAGACCATACAGCACCATACAGTAAGAGACTAGACCTGTCCAGAAATCAGTATTTAGTGCCCAAATTCAATCTGACAATTTGAATATCCTCTAGAACTCTCCTGCAATGAATTGCAAAAAATCAGAAATGATGCCGGGATGAGGGGTCTTTAAGAGTTCTGTTTGATTTTATAAAACAACCCAGACAGAGATCATATCACTGAAAATCCAGCTTCTAATTTTAATGTGCAAATCTCATGACCAGTAAAGCTAATCCCTTGTAATTATTACTTAGCATTTCTGTAGAGAAGCTTTTTGAACCTTACCTGCCTTACTTTTCAACAGTTTTACAGCTAGGAAAAGCTAGCTAGTGTAACAATCTTGCCTAAGAGTCTCACTCAAGCACTGCAGTGCTGGACCACCTGTGATACTGATAAGGTGGCAGGTGGAGCTGTGGATTAGTACAGCCCTGAACCTCAGCCCTGGCCTGTGATTTAACATGTGTTTATCACCCTCAGGGGTGCTAACAGCAGTAACGCTGCTGTCCTAGGGCACTTTGTCTGGCCCTTGTTCTTCCCTTGGGTTTGTGCCCCTGCAGCAGCTCGTGCTGGGCTGAGGCAAGGCTGGCTGAGATCTGATGGCTTTCGAGTGCTAACATTGTGCAAGTGTGTTGTGCAGCACAGTTTCTTGATTAGCCAGTTTCACACTCCTGCTTCTATCATCAAGGCTGCTGGCCTTGCCTCGGGATACAGCCTGTCCCTGCATCCAAAGAGCAGCCAGCACTGCAGAGCTGAGAGCTGCTGCAGAGCACTGCCCTGTTAACTCTGGGACTCCCACCCTGGCATCATGACCAGCACAACTTGGGGTGCCTCTCTCAGGCATGACTAGTGACCTTTTTTTCCTTTTTTCCCTCTCCTTCTCTCACCTGTCTGATATAGAAGTTTTAAAGGAGTAAGCTAACTAATTTTGGTATTTCTTTACATCAACATTTTGTCATTATTACATGTGTTTTCCCCCCATCCTCAAACTTCTAAGAATCTTTCTTCTCATGTTGATTAGAGTGCAGTCTGTATTTACACTCCTTATGCTGCCAACTCTTTTCAGTTAATTGCAATATTCCCCTTGTAAAGAGAGTGCAGAGTAAGGATTTCAGGGATATGCTGAGGTATGATACACAGAAGCTGATAAATAGTTTTCTGTTTATTTTCCTACACACTGGATCATATCCCATGTGCAGTGTCCCCTTGAAATTCAGCTACCATGCCATGGAGTGTTTTGCAGTGCTGTGTAATGTACAGCCTGGGTCTGGAGGGGCTTTGAGCAAGGAGGTTTGCACATGCTTTTGGCATTTTTATGTGGTCTGTGAAAACCAGGATAGAGCCAGGAGACCCTGCATCACATGCGTGATGCTGTAGCCGTGCTGCAGTCTTGCAAACAAACAAGGAAATCGATGGAAAAGAAGTGTGGTACAGAAAATAGTTGAACCTGCTGTGAACCTTGCAGAGGAGATAGTCCAAACTGGCCTGAGTCATCAGCTGAGGAGGCTGAGCATGTTCAGCATCTGAAAACCAAGAACAGGCAAAATAACTCCTGCCTTCAGAGGGAATGGCTTCTGATAAAAGACAGTGGGAACATCACAAAGGGAAATGCTTTCTTGACGTTTTAATGTGAATCAGTAAAGGAACTCAAAACCAAGGGATTATTTGTAGACTGGTTAATCTTTCTCAAAAGCAATCTATGATGTTAGAATAAAAGAAAACAAACCCCTTCAACAGTGCTAGGAAACAGAGACACTTTGGTTCATGACCTAGTTTTTTTCCAAAAACATCAGGGTATATTTCAGAATTCTCTTTGATTATCCACAGGAGATTTTTGTCATCTTTTTACTGTACTAATTAAACACAACATTTTCCTGGGGCAGCGGTGCCACGCTTGGACAAAGCCTTCTCTTTTGTTCATTGGAAAATTATGTTGTATAGCATATCTTGAAATTCTCATAGGAATATTTTAGTGACTAGATTTGCATTGATGTAACTGTCAGTAACAACTCTAGAAGCACTGCTTACACTGTAAGGGTGGGATAGAGACCCTGATCTGTTTATTTTGCTGTCTGAGAAATGGCTCCTTTTCTGCAGTATCTGTATGTGCCTGTCTTGTTCCCCAGAGGATCTCTCACTTAGGACTTTTCTCTTTCCACGCTTTCCCAGAGATGTGCCATGATGATCTGGAGTTTTAGCACAGTCCTTACTCCTACACTTACAATTTGCAGCTGTGGTCCAGATCCTGCAATATGAATATGGTGATAGTTTGCAGGCATCACCCTCAGGAGCATGTCAGGACTTCATTGTTATAGCAAGCAATAGAAATTCAGCTTTCTCAGACTTTAAAGTGCAGGTTACAGTCCCTTTGGAAATTTTTATGGATGTGTTTTATCTTGGAGCTGTGCCACCAATGTCTGTCTGTTGCTTTGTGATATTTTTCTAACTCCTGAGAGATGGTCTTGCTGAAATATTTCCAAAATAAAACTCCTCTTATTGCAGCTATATTTGGGGTTAAGTTATGGTTTATCAGATCAGCTTTCAGGGCTTGCACTTCAGTGGGGCCTCAAGGTTCCAGAGAAATTAAAGTTTGTGCAGGTCCCTTGCAGCATTTTCCATCTCCTGCCCAACCCTCCTTTGCTTTAACCTAAAATTACAATGTTGTGCCTCCCAGCAAAACAGATGCTTTCTGAGAGAGGAGAGAAAGAAAATGCTGATACTTTGTAGGTGGAAAGGCAAAAGAAACAGGAGTATTGCATTTACTTAAAAAAAACCCCAAAACAACCCCCCCAAAATTTTTAATTTCATCCCATTCTCCTGCTCCTATGAGAGCTTGCCACTGATTTCGATGGGGACATAAAGAGATCTCTCTGCTTTTTCTTCTGGTGTACAGTGACATCTACAGAGAGTGGAGCAGAGCAAACAAGACTTCCCCATTCAGTATCATGTTGTTGGGTTTTTTTACTGTTCTGCTTTTATGTATCCTTAATTTAAACTCAGGACTTACTGCATGCACAGTATTACTCACCTTTGTACATCCCCACAGAAATCTACTTTTTTTATGAAGTTATTTTACCCTGACAGAAATGACTTTGGTGTTTGGAAGTGCAGTAGCAGTTTACACACAGAAATAGAAATTCCTTTCTCTTGATGGGGTAGTGGGATATCTGGTTCTGCAGTGCAATGTACTGAAAGATTGCAGCTTTTTGGAAATCCAGTTTCTTTCACAACTGTGTTGTTCACATCAAGAAGTGGATTTTGGATGTTTTTGGTGTGAGTTCTTATTCTGAAATTACCGTGCAGATAGCTTTTTCTTTAAATGTGTTAATTATTGATGTAATGTTTTCAAATGTTAAATAAAACACTGAAATGTAAATTCCATTTATTTTCTAAAAATTCCAATTAATAAATCGTAAGGAGACAAATAGGGCTGCTTTAAAAATTTTTCTTTGGTAGACAGACTCCTTAATTCTGTCATATACATTTTTGGTTGGCTTATTTCTTGGTGGTTTTTTTTTTTTGTGTTTTTTTTTTTTTTTTTTNTTTTTTTTTTTTTTTGTTTTTTTTTTTTCTCTTAATTTTTTTGTTTTTAAGAAGATCATTTATAACACGTGTGTAAGAATGTAGATATTTGGGCTCTGAACTTCATGGCATTTTTTTTTATTGATCTTGTTTGTGTCTTATGTAGAAGTCTTAATTTTGATGTATCAAAATTTGAATATTTTGGGGGGATAATTTTCCCTGGATATTAAATACATATTGAATGTATCAAACCAATGTTTCAAGTTAGTGAATCAGTGTGTGTGAGTGCATCAGGAGTTGCTTTAATGTTGGTTTTTTTCCCCTGCCAGGTCAGATGTTATGATAATATTAACTGCAAACCAGATCCAGGTCTCATTAAACTAATACAGCAGAATGATAATCAGAAAATTGCCAAGTAATGAACAAAACCCAGAACTTTTAAACCTTATTAAGCCATTGTGGCTGATGAGCAAGTTTTGTAGCCAAGGCTTTCATGTCTGAAAAATGACCCTGGTATTTGCCAGCTGGCATTATTGGTTAATTTGGGTTAAACTCAATTTGTGTAGAGGAAAGAACACAAAGTAAAAGAATATCTCAGTGGAGCAGGAGGGAGCACTTAAAACCCATGTAGTAAAAATCTACTTGTATGTAGAAAATTCTTGGCAAAATGCATCCTTTTGCATCAGTAAAAGATAACGTGTATAATAGACAAAATATACCCATTCCTTAAGAAGAGACAGAATAATTATTTTTTTAAAAAAAATGGGCTAGTGTGATGTGTTAGCATTGAAAGGCATTGTAAGCATTTTTCTTCTTGTGGGGATCTGCTGTGTCCAAACTCTGGACTTATCTTATTCTTACCTTTTGAGATTTTTAGCCGGGGATGAAGGGAGTAAGGAAAAAAAAAAGAAAAATTAGTGTTTCACAAATAATAGAGCAAACTTCCATTTCTGTAGTGGTTTCAAGTATGACTTTTCCAACTCAAAGAATAATCACAGGAATCTTTCAATTGCTGCAGTTTCTTTGGAAAGAGGCATCTGGAAAATGTCTTCCCTTAGCTGTGGGTTTTGGCAGGGGCTGTAAGCAAGCGTGGTCAGTGTAATTAAACTGACAAGTGCTTGAGGTACTGTACTTGTTTGCTGCTTATACTTTCCTTCAATAAATATTAGTGTTTCTCCTAAATCTCCCCCTCTAGCTGGTGACCCTGACATCATTTAAACTGGAGTGGAGCATGTAATGAGGCAGCACAGGAGGCAGCATTTAGGACAAAATATTAGAAGCTTTCTCAGCAAATACCCTTTTGCAGTTGACAAGCAACAGTAGATTTCTTCAGGAAAAGCTCAGGCTGATAGAGAAGCCAAAAGACCTGACTCCAGCAGATTTCTCTGAGTGAGCTGTAAAAATTACCCTTTGCTGGAGAAAGTCAGCCTGGAGCCCTAAACTTCTAATGCTTGCAAAACGTTTTAGGGTTTTGGTCTGAATCCTTATTCTTTTTCTGATAAACATCAGAACACGGCCCATGAACTTGTGAATTTAGCCCCTGAGGGCATCTCTGGCGCTCAACAGTTTTTGTGTGAGTGTTGAACAATAAATGATCTCTTAATCAGGTGATCTCTAACAAGAGTTAAATCTGAACTAACTCTTTGTCGCTCTCCTTTGGTTTCATGTTTACACTGCTCTCTCTCTGTACCTCTTCCTCTACAGACACCTCTTTATCTTGTAAACCACGGGGAGACCGGGCCCATCCGGTGCAACCGCTGCAAAGCTTACATGTGTCCCTTCATGCAGTTCATTGAAGGTGGCAGGAGGTACCAGTGTGGATTTTGTAACTGTATAAATGATGGTAAGTGGTGTTCTCTCATCTGGGATTCATACTAATTCTGTAAGACTAAAAAGAAACTGTATCCCTGAAATTATTTTCTTGACTTGCTGGTTTAAAAAAAAAAAATAGTATAGGGAGATGCGGTAACTAGGCTTGTTTCACAAATGAAAAAGAAAAAATGAATTCCCAAGAATAGTAGAGGGAAACATTTGTTCAGTACAGTTTAAAAAAAATGCACGAAAAATGATGCTGACTCATGAAATCCAGTCTGGTATGATCAAAACTTTATTTTAAAAATTTTATGATGACATAGGATACAGAACTGCTTATGTTGTTAATTGAAAGCAATTTTTGTGCTGAAAGAAAACATTAATTTCTTTAAGAAATGCAAATTTACAGCAAGAAGCAAATATTGAAACCCATGTTAGCTTCATCCTGTGCATGACTGTGGGTGCAATGGTTAAATAAGCTATTAATCTTACTGTGACAAGTGTTGGTTTTCACAGAAGATACCATGCCATATTTGTTCAAGTATGCTGCATGTGACTCATAACTGTTCTTGTGCTCTTGGCGAAATCCCAAATCTTTGCCAGAACTAGCCTTTCTAGACATTTGTATCAAGCTGGATTTCCTCAGCTGGATCACAGGGGTATGGTGCTTTCCCTAATACAGTCATCTTTTCAACTCTGAAACGTGAACCTTGTCAGACTCGGTCCAACTGCTTTGCTGCCTGGAGCTCTAATGTTTGTGCAGGCATAGCAGATAATAAATTTCATCGTTTGTTAACAATTTAAACTCTCATAAAGGGAAATTTAGATGCACTGGGAACACTTTAAGAAGGACATTTAAATTGCAGTATCATTTTAAATCATGCTGGTATTACTACGGTGTCTTTTATCCAAGTCAGGAAGCACTGACAAGAAAAAATCCTTGATAAGGACTAAAAATGGCTAAGAAACGAGGCTGATATTCCCCTCACTCACACACACATGCACTTTTACAGATAAAAATGTGAAAAATAAGCATTCTGTGTATGTATTCATTGAGGAACCATAAGACTGGCTCTTGGTGCAAACCCACTTGATTTCTCACTGCTTTGGAGTATATCGCATCTGCTGAAAGAATTGGTTGTGTTGTTCCTTTCTTTCCCCAATTCTAAATGTTTTTTCCTGTTCTTGTGTTGGCTTGTAGTCCCCCCATTCTTCTTTCAACACCTGGACCACATGGGCCGACGGATAGACCACTATGAAAGGCCTGAGCTGTCCTTGGGATCTTACGAATATGTGGCTACTTCAGACTATTGCCGAGTGAGTATTGCCAGTGTGCAAACCAGTGCACAGTGTTATGGCAAAACAAAGCAGATCCTCAGGGTAAATGCACTTGTAAGCTGTATATCAGTTTCCCGGAATGTTCTAGGAAATATGGGTAGGTGTGGAGAATACGGTGTTTTGTTCTTTTGTGCTGCAGAGTGTGAGACAAGCAAGTAAGAATAACAAGCAGTGCAGCAAAATCGTAGATCACCAGTCTTTAAGCGAGGCATGTGTTTGGTCCTACCCAGCATGTTGCACTCTTCAGGGGATAAGTTTGAAATTCTGGTGCATTGTTGCATTTTAGATATATGTCTTCTACAGATTTTGAAGACAGACACGTGCCTAAATTGTCTTGCCAATACCCAAAACCTTAGCAAGGGAATTTGACTTTGTAATCTGTTCGTGGCAAGAGTCTTCTTAGTATTCCGACCAGTAAGTTACAGTGGAATGGGTTCTCTCTCCTAATATCAACTCACTGAAGAGCTCAATCCAGAGCTCACTCATGTTACTCTAAATATTTGTAGTTGGTTTTATTACAGAACTCTATTTGATACTTCTGAATGCATAAATTACTTAATCTTTTCGAACTTGAGCTCATTTTGCAAAACTGCAATTGTGACTTCATCTGACCACAGCACGGACATACTTTTCTGTTCTCATTGGAATCAGGCAGAATTTTCTTCCTGTGAGTGGGGCTGAGGCCATGATAAGGTTAGAAAACGCAACTGAGTCCTACAAAATCTTGAAGTAACTGCCTGTATCTTCTTCAGACCATCAAATTATTGCTGGTATGAAGAAAATGAGAAGGTTTGGCTCTGCTTTCTGACTAGAGCACTGCTCCCAAATCCAGTGAGATCTCTGAGATAACACAAGATTTGATTGAAACCTGGGTTAAACCCCAAAACAGGAGAGAATTGTGGTGAGGTGTTGCAGAAATACAGTGTGGGACACTCAGTCTACATCCAGTGTAGCTCCATCAAATTCTGAAGCCTCAACTTCTGCCACCTAACTTAAATTAGGGAATTTCCTTGAGAAGTCATCCAGTGTGGTCTTCCTGCTTGCTGCAGATGCATCCACAGACTTACTGCAGTATTTCAGAAGAGAAGTCTCTTAAAAAATAACACTCTGCGCTGATAATGCTAAGTCATTAAATGTTACAGAAGTTACCATTAGTTTGGAATCCACTTTTCATTTGACTCCAAGTTGCAGAGGTTCTCTTCTTTTATAAATCCATTTCAAGACCAGAACTGAGAAGTCATTTCCTTTTGTGCTTATCAAATGACAAGGATGAACAGCTACAAAAAATGTTAACAAATCCCAGCTGGTTTGCATTATTGCACTCCTGCTAAGCGGATGTGGTGAGAGCACAAGTCCTCGATTCTGCCATATATTTGTCAGAACTTAGGCAGAGATTCTTTCTAAGTGCTGGTCTGATACACGAGTTTAGAAGCAGTTTTTGGTGCAGTTTCTGAAATGAGAACCAAGTACAGTAAACAGAACAGCTTTGAAAAAATACTGCTGGTTTTGGTTCACTGGAATTAATCCTGATTTACGTGAGTCAAATGAGTGAGATGAAGGGTATAATTTTTAGTTTAGTTTGAAGTTTGCCAGGGACTAAAGATAAGTCATAATTCAAGAGTTAGATTAATTTTTCTTAAATGGAATTTTTCTAGGGTTTAGTTGAACAGGTATGATTTGTTTAAGATGTCAGAACTCTGTATGAAGGCAGTGAAACTGTAATGAAAAAGCTGTCCTGAATTTGACACCAAATAATGACTACTACTCATTTCATAGAAATTAAGAAAACTCATTTTGGAGAGTGAGATGTTTACTCTTGCTCTGTTCATTTTGTATTAACTTCCTAGGTACATCTCTTGGCATTACTTTTTTTTTTAAACAAACCTTCCTCTTACTTTTTCTCACTTACAGAAACTTGTGTCAGTACTATGTGCATGCTTTGTGTGCCGCTTACACTGTGGATAAGAGGAACTCCCAAAGCAAAGCAGGAGTACAGAAAAAAGCCAAAATGCAAACTTGTTTAAACACTTGAGTTCCAGCAAAAAAGTTTGTGCTTCATCTTATCTAATGTACTGTTACCCTTCAGATATTTTATTCCATTAGGATGCTGTTTTCCGGTGATAATGTTTTATTCCAGGGCTGGACTTTGCCCAATATGTGTCAGATCTCTGCAGTAGTTACTATTTATGATTCACAGCATTTTTCAAACTACTGAGCACTGTATTTACACTGCCTTATGGTACCAACCTCTAAATTTTTTTCCTCTTACCAGGACACTGTCTAATTTTCCTTGTGAATGGTCTTTTTTTTTTTCTCTGTAGGACAAGAAGCCTCCAAATCCACCAGCCTTTATCTTCATGATTGATGTATCATACAGAAACATAAAGAGTGGCCTAGTGAAGCTCATATGTGGTGAACTGAAGACTCTGCTAGATAAACTTCCAAGGTAAAGAAACAGAAGTGTGCTTGGCTTAACTCACTACACTGCACTCTGATGCAGCTTTGCATGTTGAAAAGCAAAACAAAGCTATGGAAAATGTCATAATTTCCAGTACAGGGATTTTTTGAGTGATAGTGACCAAATGTTAATTTTTAACACTGCTGACAATTCTTATACTTGCATGTCTGGGCTTAGTGTATGAACAGAAAGACTCAGCCGTCCTACTGCATGTGGAGCTTGCATTCTTTTCCTTTCTTGCAGTGAACTCTAGTGGTGTTATCAGCTCAGTCACAGCTTTGACTTGCTGTACTTGTGTTCGCTGCAGTCCTGCTTTTCTCATTGAATTAAACAAAGAGGTACCCTAAACAGAACACTCAGGAGTAGCCAGTCTCCCTAAAGCCATAGTGCTGGTGGCTTGTATCTTTAGCTCTTGCTGTTAATTAGCAACACTTTTAAAGCTTCTTGCTGCACTGTGAGACTTCTTTGTCCTGGTTTGTATCTGAGAGGAGAAAAAATCTTGTAGGCAGCAACCTATTTTATGAAATAGAGCATATGTGCTTTGTGAGCATGAGACACACAGAAGTAGTGTTACTACTAGTCAGTATTATTGATAGTGTATTATTTTAGTGTGGTTTAGTATAGGTTTTAGTGTATTAGTGTATTTCTCAATAGAGTTCAAATGACACAGACACGTAGTGAAATGAGAGCAGTGAAAGACTGAAAAATGAAGTAGACAGGATGTTTCTTGTCTACGTATAAAGGTATATAAAAAAAAGAACATCCAAAAAGAAAATGCATTCTAAATAACAGTGCTTGCAGAGGGAGAACAGACTTAAGAAATGGAGAGAGCAGTGTAAGAAAGGGTGGGAGATGACATCCTTGGGACAATCTGAGATATGTTAAAAATCTTTTTTCCTTATGTCCTTCTGGGATCCCTGTGCCGGAAAGAAATTCCAGTCCAGGGTGGGGCTTTAGTTTATCAGATGCCCATGTAAGGCCATCTCTCAAGCAGTTTTTCACTGAAGACACAATTGTTTGATATTATCCTGAACATATTTCAGAGCTTTCCATCAGGATTGGTCATGACTCTGAAGAAAATAAGAGGCATGAGAGATGTAACAAAAAGCATTTGGCAGTTGGAAACTTGAATAGGGCAAGTAGAGGAGGAATGAAAGCAAGGGTATTCATATCACAAAAGAGACATATTCATCCTTCTCACAGCACTCTGCCAGACCTGTTGTGAAATAATTCGGGCCAAAGTTTTCATCTGTCCACTGGAAAAAATCTGAAAAATAAAGAAAGCCAGGCCCTTCAGTTTCCTCAGATTTGTGTGTTGGCTTAAACAATATTAGTTTAAAAGAAGACAAATAAGGCTTTTCACCAGAATTTGTGGTGAAATCTTTATTATGTTGCTCAGACTAAGAGGTCACTGTGTGTTAATTTTCTGTTGCTGCACAAAGACACCTGCAGAAATATTCTGCCATTCCCACATGAGGGAAAAGCCTTCTTCAGGGAATTCATCCTGAGCTTGTATCTTTGAGAGGAAGGACTGAGGTAGCAAAGAAATCTGTGCCACAAGAAGTCCTTGCTTGCTGAAATCTTAGAGCAGATGTTTTCAAACCTGTGTTCCAAATAGAACCCCCTCCCTGACTGTATTTTGAGAAATACTGAGAAATGTGTTTATAGAAATGTGCTTATGAGCTCAGAAAATAAGACTAATGAGTTGTGAAATTATGATTTTTAGGTACATAATGAAAAATAAAAACCAAAAAGCATTTGAATACATTTCTGTACATATGAGCCAAGTTTTTCCTTGTGCGACTTTAAAAAGAACTAAATAGTGTATGAGCTACAGAGGCAATTGGCTGTTTAAAGCTAATCTTTAAAACAATGATAGGACTTGGTTGAAATGGGGCAGTGCAGACTGACACTGGTAAGAGCAATATCTGGAGTAAAGGTCCCAAATACCTGGTGGGTAACACCTTTGAGGACTGGGATGATGTGGATGCTTCTCTTTGAAGTAGGAAAGTGCTGTATATTTATATAAATGGAATGGTACTTTGTCCTCATCAAGCTTCATAACTAATTGTCCTGTTCTCTGTTTCCCATGTTATGGTATCAACATTGTTTATTCTTTATCTTTGAGATTTTTGACTGTTTGATTGGGATGCACCATTGATAGGGTTGATGTACCTTTATAACTTTTTTAAAAGAAATAAACAATAGAGTAGTTGATTTTGTCAGGGTGTTTGAATTTGACCTAAGGCAAAGACTGAGGCCATTACATCTGCTTGGTTGTTGTTTGCTTTGTTGTTCCCAGTACAGATAATGATCAGAGAGCAGCCTTGCATGTCGAAGGACTGCTTTTATTGCTAGGACAGGATTTCAGAATTGTAACCAGTTGGGTTTTGTTTTTCTTACAGAGAAGAGCAAGAAGAATCCTCAGCAATTCGAGTTGGTTTTGTCACTTATAACAAGGTCCTTCACTTCTTCAATGTAAAAAGCAGCTTAGCTCAGCCTCAGATGATGGTGGTCACGGATGTGGCAGAAGTTTTTGTTCCTTTGCTGGATGGTTTCCTTGTTGACTTTGAGGAATCCCGATCAGTTGTTACCAAGTAAAGTACAATTATACTTCATGAGAGTAAGATGTGGATACTTAAGGATGTACATTATGCCTTTTAGTCAGTTGGGTTTGGAGGCATGCAGGTATGTGTTGAAATACTTCAGAAGCCAGCAGATGCTTCAGGCCCTGTGTTTCCTCCTCCGAAGAAAAAGCAAAAGCCACAGCCCCCCAGTACTGAACTGGAAAGTTTATGTAGGCCAGGTGTAAACCACCTTCAGCTCTGCTGCCTCAGAACTGGGAGGGGGTGTGGCTCTGAGCCACGTTGTGTTTTCCCTCTTGCAATGCACATGATGTACACCAGGATATGGTCTTAGGACTCTGAAGTTCTCACAGCACACCAGAACTACTTAATGGTTAGCTATTTTTTATTTATTGCATGTTTCTTTAGGTTACAAGCTTTGAAACAATGCATCTCATGGAATTAAAAAATGCAGGTTTTCTTTTATTCTGGCTGGGATCCTAAGAAATTGAGCAAGGAAAATTTGTATTATTTTTTGCACTATAGATTTTTGTGAAAAGCATCTTCCTGTGTGAAGACTTGGTATGTTACAAGGTGTATTTGGGGATTACTGTACACTGACCAGTTGAGACACTGATCCTTTCTCTCTCATAGCTTGTTGGACCAGATTCCAGAGTTGTTTGCAGACACTAATGAGAGTGAGACCATCTTCGCTCCCGTTATCCAGGCTGGCATGGAAGCACTAAAGGTTAGAACGTTCCTCTCTGTCAGAGAAGCAGCTTGAAATCAGGTTTGCTAAAAGCCAGTCCCATCACAATGGGAAATCAGGGGGGAAAAAGGTCATTGATTGTTTTCAGCACTACTGTTCCGTTATTCTAACAGTACCTTCAAACCACCATAGTCAAAATAAGAACTGACAAGCATAATATCTGTTCCCAGATGTTCTTATTGAGGGAAACCAGTCCCTAGAGTCTATTCCATATAGGAGGGATGTTTAGGAGAAGATGAGGAGCAGGAGTCAGTTTCTTGTTCACTGCTTAAGAGAAATAACGTGTTTAGTTACCACAGCGGAAAAAATCAATACTCTTGTGTTTGCACAGACACCCAGCCCTTGCACATATGAAGGGCAGGAAAGTCAGTATAATAATAATAATAATATCAGACTTGGCTCTGGTTATTCTCTTGCTTCTGCAAAACTTGTGCAAAACAGGATATTTGACTGTATGTGACTGAATCAGGCCATGGCTGAAGGGTTTCCCTTTCACTGACACGTTCTCCCAGCTTGGCTACAGCTGGCAGGGAATCCACAGGCCAAGGTGATGCCCAGTTGCTTTCTGTATGTCTGGGACATCCCTGAAGTGCTGACATTCCCATGGAGCATTGCCAGTTAAATACATACCTCCCTGCTTCACCACAAGATTTGTAGGGGCAGAGCACAGCCAGTGATGCTTTAAAATGGCTGATTTGTCTGTGAGCTTTGTATGAGTAAAGCATGAACTTTGAGTACATATGTTTGTCAAGACAAAAATTAACATTTCTCGAATCTGTTTCTTATATATTGATTTGATACCTGCTTTCTTGTTATTTATTCATGCTGCCAGCAGGTATGTGGGCAAAGCACATCTGAATGCTTTTTCCTAATACTTGACTTCTACTAAACAAACTTAAGGGCCATAATTGTAAATTTCCTTTGGTGATGGCTGTAAAAAAAAGCAACTCTTAATTAAACTTTTAATTTAGCTCAGTGTTTTTAAGTTATAATTTGTAAGGATTTTCACTGAATTATTCATCTGCAAATACTTTTGCTCAAGAAAACAGTTCTTTTTTAAAAAGAATAAATGGATCGTGTTAAAAATACATATATTTTAGAAATTTTGTCAAAGCAGTATCACTAATTCCTGATGCATATCAGGACAAACAGGTATTTGGGGGTACTTGCAGCCTTCAGCAGAAGGCTTCTTCAAAGGAATTGAAGAAATTGGCATTGGTGATCAGAAGTAACTGTTCTTGAAATACTAGGGGTGAAATTTCAGCTTTTTGAAAAGTCAGATGCTGGCTTCAGTTGTGTTTGTGCCATAGCAGAGAGACTTCTGGTTTCCCAGAATGACACAGCTCATTTTGAAAGGTGGAATGTCCTGTGAACATTGTGATTTCTGATTTCTATCTGCATCTCGACAGTGTAGATTTCAACGTGGAATTTAGTAGAGGGATGGAATTGTCACCCGTTTTTAAAAATGCAGGGAACACCAGTGTGCCTGAGCTGAGAGAAGTAATTTTTCTGTTAAACTGCATTTCCTTTCAATTTGATCCAGTTTGAATATTTGTATTTTGATGCCTGTTGCATAATGCTTGTGTCCAATTGGAAAGTGTCCAAAAGAGGCACTGCTCCTTTTGCCTCTGGAGAAAGTGCTGTCAGAAAATGCCTTTGCTGGACTGCTACTCAGTGACAGAAAAGCCCCCGTTTGGTTGGGGGCTTATTCCGTGGGGTCCTGAGCCTGGAAATGAATTATTTACCTGTGAGGAGCTTGCAGAAAGTGCCCAGTGTTCTCTGAACTCCCCCAGTGTGTGAATATGGGCTTGTTACCCTTGCAGTAATAAACGTGCCAATGTGGTGTGTTTGAACAGGCTGCAGAATGTGCTGGGAAATTGTTCATCTTCCACTCTTCTCTGCCAACTGCGGAAGCACCAGGGAAGCTGAGAAACAGAGATGACAAAAAACTGCTCAATACAGATAAGGAAAAGGTATTTCCTGCTCTGAGCTAAGAGGGGACTGCTTTACACTGTATTTCTCTAGTAGGGCATGGATCTTTCTTCATGTATTTACTTTTACATAGAAGTGTTTCCTTATATGATGCCTCTGTAGTGACGGGTTCTCCAAGAACATACTGAGGTGAGGTGTTCCCTGCATCCGTGTGCAGGGGAAGCATGTTTTTGATGGTAGCCATGCCTCACTTCAAACTTCCACTTCATCCTTTTGTCTTCCTCTGGCCCTTTGGGTTGTGATTAATGTCTAATGTGATGGCACTTGTATTCTTCTTTCCTGTGTAGACCCTCTTCCAGCCCCAGGGAAATTATGAGGCCTTAGCCAAGGATTGTGTGGCCAATGGCTGCTGTGTGAATTTATTCCTCTTCCCAAATCAGTATGTGGATGTAGCCTCCATGGGCCTTGTCACAATGTACACTGGTGGAACACTGTACAAGTACAACAATTTCCAGGTAAGTGGTGCAGGTTTCCTGCCTTTAATATTGTAACAGCTGGGGGGTTGCTGTTGTTTTTCATCTCATTTCAATGTATGCTTGGACATTTAACTTAAAAACAGAGCAAGTCTGGAAAACCTGGTCATCAGTTCCAGGGGATAAAATTCAAACTTAGAAATGGCAGGTCAGGCTCAAGTTTGGATATTGAAGTAGTAATAATCTGATTGCCATCCTAAAATTTTACTGAAAGGTTAAGCACAGGGAATGTCCAGGTAGTGTCCAGGCCTAGTGATGAGTAGTGGACACTTGCATGTACTTGATTCGGATAACAACGGTCTATATTTGAAATCCTTTTTAAAGGACTGGAGCTGTTAAATGTGAGCAAGTTTGCTGGAGGGAGATGGGGATCATGGGGAGGGGATGTTGGGTCACTGCTGTGCTGCTGCCCTTTGGTGTTGAACCTCTGAACCTCCTGCTTTGTGTTTGCAGCTCGATGCTGACAGCCCCCAGTTCTTAAGTGACCTCAGGAAGGACGTCCAAAAAAAGATGGGATTTGATGCAACAATGAGGGTTCGGACAAGTACAGGTAATAGGAGCCACGGGAATGAATTTGAAATAATGTAGTGCCATGAAAATCACCTGTAAGATCAGGCTGGTTTAATTTCATTATGTACCTCTTGAAAATTCATTGAATAGACTGATAAAATGCATGGCTGTGTGTATATATGTTGTTACTTATATACATATACACACACACACACACACACACACACGTACTTCTGTATATGCCTCCTTAATAACTGATTTTCAAGTCTGGAGGAGGCTTCTGCTCACTCTGCACACAGAATGGACTGACTGCATGAAGTTGTATAAAAAGATGTTGCTGCTGGACAATGACCTGTGCCTTCATTTTCATACTGAAATGACATTCCTGTGTCTGTCCAGCTTCTTTCATTCATTCTTAGTTCAAATGCAAGTGTTAGAGAAAGGACAAACCTAAAGAGGCCAGGCCAGCAGTGCAGAAGCTCTGGGTGTCAGAGTCACAGCTTTTCCCTTTCTCCAGCTCTCACAAATGCCATCAGCAAGGACAGTTGTTGGGACTCATGAGGTTGTAAAGCCCTGAGAGAAAATGGCTCCTCCTTCAGTAAGTGATGTCAATTTAATTTGCAGTTTTTAAATTAAAAGCTCTGTTTTAATCTGGCTGCAGGCTTCAGGGCTACAGACTTCTTTGGGGCAATTTACATGAACAACACCACGGATGTGGAGATGGCAGCAGTTGACAGTGACAAAGCAGTGACAGTGGAGTTCAAACATGATGACAAACTGAATGAAGACACTGGGGCCTTAATTCAGGTAAACACCCCTAATGCATGTAACACCATAATATGGTGAGCAAAACCTTCCGCAGCCAGAGCAGAGAAGGAGTGATGGTATAGGAGTGATGGGAGCGAGGCACAACTTGCGCAGACTCTTGTTCCGTAACACCACTAGTAAAAAGTATGTTCCCCTACCTCTGTGCTGCATAGTCAGGGGTACCCAAATCCTTTCTAAACACTCACTGAGACCTCAGCACCTGTTCATTTTTTCCATTTCACTGTAAATAAGTTTATTTGGAGTAAGAGATTCAGTGGTACTTACGTGGCAATTGTTATTGCTGTGGCATTCCTTGTTATCTCTCTATTCAAGAGCAGTTCCCTATTGCTAAGCCTGCCATCCCCCTCTACAGACTGCAGGACTTTTTATGTTGTTAATATGAATAACTTATTCTGTAATGTCTGATAGATGTCCCTAAGAACCACAGGTATGCTGGTGTTGCAGCTGCCAGCAGCACTGCCAGGCTGCACTGGCTGCAGAAGGTGTCACCTGCCTTTTGTGCACAGACAGGGTGGCTCCAGTGGTGACACTTTGTGCCTCTGTTGCAGTGTGCTGTCCTGTACACATCGATGAGCGGGCAGAGGCGAATCCGTGTGCACAACATAGGCTTGAATTGCAGCTCCCAGTTAGCTGATGTCTACAGGACTTGTGAGACTGATGCCCTTATCAACTTCTTTGCTAAGTCAGGTACAGTTGCAACAGACCAGTTTTGTTTCCTTTTTTACTTTGGCATGGGTGAAGAAGAAGGAAAGGGGACTGAAGTGATTACCTAGCGAGAAATCACTTTTTATAACTTGCTGCTCTACACCTCAGCAATTGCTGAAGTATTATGAAATTGAAAAGACAAATAATTACCTCTTTTAGACAAACTGCTATAAAAGTAATACTTGTGTGTAGGTAATGCACAGAACTGGGCAGGCACAGTTAGTGGCAATGGACATCCTACCACAGTGTTGGGGGTTCGGTGGGGTTTTTGGTTGTCTGTAAAAGAGACTAAAAAGCAGCCCCAGCCCTCAGGTCTGAAAAATCAGAAACTAGCAGCAGACAAAGATACTTTGAGAGAGTGTCTTTTTTAATACACACTTTTATTCTGTGCTTGTAGCTTTTAAAGCCATTCTGAGCCAGCCCCTGAAGACAGTCAGGGACATTCTGATGAACCAGACTGCTCACATGCTGGCCTGCTACAAGAAGAACTGTGCCAGCCCAGCAGCTGTCAGCCAGGTAAAACCCACACCCAGTCCTTCCCACCCAGGCTTTGCCACAAGTGAACAACTACCCTGCAATATCAGCAGAGTCACAAAGGAAAATTTCAGGACAGACTTGTCCTTTTCTTCTAAGTACAATTAATGACAGGTGGGATTCAGTGGTAGCACTTAGAGCACAGAAACAGGAACAAAAGGCATTGCCATGGATGAAACTGACACCTATATTCACACAAAAGAGCTCAGCCAGCCCGTTTCTTCCTGCTGGAATTATGCACTGACTCACAAAGCTTTCATTTTTAATTGTTGTGTTGTTATAGATGGTTGTAGTATTCTAATTTTTGACAAAGCAGAATGACTGATTTGTTTCTGTTTAACTTACTCAGTCACACGTTAGTGATTCGACTCAAAGAAAGACTCAGGCTTTTCCATCCCAGCAGTGCTGCCAGTAGCCACAAGCTTGGGCAGTGAATTGTTCATTGTTGGTGAGGCCCAAATATATCAAACAAAACCAGAGCCACTTATTGTGGACCACTATTTCTCTCCTTAATTCTTCAGAGAGCGCCCCAAAAATTAATAGGGTTACAGGGAGATGACAGCAGCCAATACAGCAACTACAACTTATAGAGCAAATAATTTCTGTTGGATTCTTATGAAATGTGTTGTTTTCTCAGCTGATCCTGCCAGACACGATGAAGGTGCTGCCCGTGTACATGAACTGCCTGTTGAAGAGCTGTGTGCTGGCTGGCAGGCCCGAAATCCCAACTGACGAGAGAGCTTTCCACCGCCAGCTGGTCATGGCCATGGGGGTGGCCGACACACAGCTCTTCTTCTACCCCCTGCTGCTGCCAATTGTGAGTCAGCAGTGGATTTTTCACTTGAATTTCTAACCCCTCTTACCTGGAAGGGAACCACTACGATGTACCAAGCCTTTCAGTAGTTACTTTCCAAGTCAATTCTAGAGCTCCTGTGTCTTTTGCCCCACAGCACAGCCTGGATCTGAAGAGTGACACTGTCCCAGCCGCCGTCCGCTGCTCCGAGGAGCGCCTCTCCGAGGGAGGGGCCTTCCTGCTGGCCAACGGGCTGAGCATGTTCCTGTGGCTGGGAGCCAGTGTGTCCCCAGAGCTCATCCAAGGGCTTTTCAACGTGCCCTCCTCCGCACACATCAGCACCGAGGCCGTGAGTAGATGCAGACTAAGAATTGAGGATTTAGCAAGACCAAGTGCTAATCAGAGAAATAAATGAGGTCTTTTTTCATCCTTCGGCCTTAAAAGCAGGAACAGGTGACAAGCAGAAGATGTTTAGACAGCAGAATTGCTTTGAGTTACATAAAACTTAACACTTTGACAGTGAACACTAAGAGGACAGAAGCTTTCACAACTTTTTTAATCTTAAACTTTGTTGCAGATATTAAAGTCCTTTCAACTGTGTCTTGCTAAGATTAAAACACTTTGCAATGGTTAAGTTTCTCCTGATGATGCCTTTTCATGTGGTCATTATTTTAAACTGAAAAATGAGTCCTCAAGATGAGACGTTTTAGTGAAGGAGATGAGGTTTCCTGATTTAGTATGAAATCCAGAGTGCCTTATAACATAACTATCAGCAGCTAGTCGTGGTTAGAGATGTGACTGGACTATAACAACCTGCTTTCCTTCTGACAGACATCCCTGCCTGACCTGGACAATCCATTTTCTAAGAAACTGAAGCATATCCTGGAGCAAATCCAGAGCCAAAAGCCCCACACTATGAAGGTAACTGCTTTCTGCCTCAACTCATTCCTCGTATTTGTCATATTTGGCTTTGCCAAAACTTATCAGTGGCTGTAAAAGGTTTTTTAGGTATCGGCAATCTTCCTGCACGTGGGTGAGTTCCAGCATGATTTGTAAGCACAAGCATCTCAAATGTGCTTAATTCCCAATCAAAACTGATTTTCAAAGGTAGTCAAGTCTGAAAGGTAACCATTTTATTCTGCAGTCCTCAATTCATGTTAGTCTCTCCAGCTTCTGCACTGTGGAGATGTATTAGTTTGGGAGGTTTTCTCTCAAGAGCATCCACTAAGAGACATAGGAAAACTGTGCTGGCATCTAGTCTGACTATATCCTTAAACTATCTGTCTGTATTTCTTATGTTTCCAGCTGATGATAGTGAAGCAACGGGAGCAGCCAGAGATGCTTTTCCGCCAGTTCCTGGTAGAAGACAAGAGTATTTATGGAGGAGCCTCATACGTGGATTTCCTCGTGTGCATTCACAAAGAGATCAGCCAGCTGCTCAGTTAAGGCAACTCAAGTAAAATATTCAGTTCCTTTTGCCTTTGCAGGAGGGACAGTTTTTGGTGCCTGCCCACAACTCCACCAGACCCAGGCCTTCTGCTGTGCTTTACTGACCCTTTTCTGTGCTGTTTTTGTACAGTTGCATTTGATTCCACCTCTCCCTGAGTATTTTGCTTACTTCTTAAGCTGTAGAATAGGAAGTTCTGCACTCAGGTATTAATCTTCTGGGAGTCCTGACTCTTTTTCTACATGAATCGCCAGATTTCAGACTGCCAATGCTTAAGAGCATATATGGTATACATTTCCTAAAAGACAATTTAGAGAACTCTCAGTTATTCCTTTTGCTAGTCATAAGTTGTACCAGAGCTGGGAAAGATGATCAGAATCTGTACAGAGGAGGAAAAAAGACAAAACACTTCTTCTAAGTGAGGACATGGAGTTGAATCAGATTGGCAGTAAATACGTAGTTCAGTATGAAGGATTTTAAAGTCCTTCCTGTGAAGCAAATCTCTGTAAAGTAAATCCCTCTTTTCCTGGAAGCGACAAGTGTTACTTTCTACAGAAACAAAGCTCTAGGGACCCTTCCACAGCCAGGATTATCCAGGAGACAGAAATGCCTCAGTTTTATAACTGGACTTGAGTAAGTGTAACAACAATGGGAATCACAGGAAGAACAGTAATCAGACAATCCTTTTGCCACCTTTGGCAGATGATGTCATATTATTATGGTACAATTCTGTCCTCTTGGGGGCAGCAATTAGCTTAGCATACTATTTAATTACATTTTCAAAATTGCACAGGTTAGGCTTTATTTAGTACTTTTGCTAACTGGAATATTCCCAACACAACTCAGAAAAACGTGTCCCTCAAAATTTCAGTGGCAGATCAACTGTGAGACAGTTGACACATTAACCAAAGGTTATTTGTGGTGCTATAAAACCTCTTGTTTAATCCCAGTTCTATTACAGTGATCTCTCCCATCACTGATTTAATCAATGGTCACTCCTTTGAAAAACAAGCCTTTGCCAATACCAATATTGAAGATAGAATTTGGAAAGCTAGAGCCTTTGGAATAGCTGTTTACCTCAGATACTTCATCAGTCTCTCTGTCTCTTTAGGACCAATGCCTCTGCATGTGAGGTTTGAACTTTGCCAAACTTGAAAAGCTATTATTAAAAAAAATAGTGTTTCAAAGAAAGCCAAAAACACTCAAAAGTAAGGTTAAGCCTCAGTAAAGAAAAAAGTGCCTTTAAACATCTTAGTGTTGCTACTTAGTATTAATTAATATCCACAATAGGCAGTCAAAATGCATAATTTTTTGGTTCAGCAGCATATCTATACAGTCCTATTCTTGTCATTGACCAAGAGCTCTTGAAATAAGTGGCTGTATTACAAAAGGGTCCTCGGCCTGAATTCAGCTGCCAAGACAAGCACTTTTTAGCTGTAGACATTACCCTGTAAAAAGTATTTGTTGCCATTTCATTTGTAAAATGACACCAGCAACATTTGTGTAAAGAAATAAGCAAGTATTAAATATAATCTGTGTGTGTGTTTATTCTTTCATACATCCCAAGCTCTCCAAGGTTTTACGGCCATGGCATCCAGCAGTGAGTACACTGTAGGTCACCTTCTCCTACTGTGACTCTCAAGACAGGCAGATTACATGGCCTCAGCATTATCAGTGTTTTCCTGCTGTTGTCATCATCCATGGCTATGGTGAGAAGATATGATCCAAGTGGACAAAAGTGTCCCAAAGAGGGGCTGGTCAGAACCAAGCTCAGGTAAGCCAAAGCTGTTCATACTGGCAGAGCTACTGCAGCAGAGCTCTGGCCTGCCATGGACGGTTTGTTACCTACAGCAACACATCATGGTGCAGAGAACAGCACATGATGACAGCAGCCACGGCAGTGGCAGGTTATCACACAGACATAATACAAGTGCAGTGCTTGTTCACCATAAACTGCAGGACTCTGTTTAACTCAGATTTACAGTAATTAGGCCTTTTTTTTTCTCCTTTCTCATTGCTGCAGTAATTATACTCAAAATTACTTTCTGTTTCACAGAACTTGCCCACTGCTTTCTTTTCAGCCCATGACAATGACCCTGTTATGAAAAGGATTAGTGCAGCTCTCTTCCACATTAAGTTGACATTCAGCCCATTACACAATTGCCATTTCTGTTAAAGCAATAAGGTTGCCACCACCTTCAGCAATTTTGCAAGGAGAAAACACCTTTTCTACTATATACAGAAACAGGGTTCATTTATTTGTCACTTTCAAATTACTCAATGTATTTTTATAAAGCCACAAAAAGTAGAGATGTTTTCCATGTAATGGGCTTGAAATATTAATGTACCTTTTTTTAGAGTGCTCTCTAGATATTAGATCTATAGCAGGGCATAGAAAACCATCTGAATATTCTAAAATTAATTCTGTGACTTAATGCCAATTAACTTCCATGATCATCTCAAAACTGCTCATTGGTTTGGAGCGTGAATTCCACTCTTCCGAACAAAGCGTTCAGCACCTATGAACTCACACAACAAGCCGATGCTGCGGGAGGACCTCAACCCCCTGAGAGCATTGACTGCCAACCTGCACATCACACCAGC
>WEKY01010424.1:789-24781 GCA_013390045.1 Picathartes gymnocephalus
ATCCAGTATATCACAAAAGTGAAATTTAAACTTAATTTCATTTTTTAAAATCAAGACTTTGAAAATTCATGTTAAATGCAACCTGCATGCACTGCAGGTTGAATATGTCAATTTCTCCTACAGACACTGTTTTAAATAGTAGCTTTTAAAATGTTTGTTTTTCAAAGAGAGAAGGATTCTTCATGAATTTTCAAATGAATTAAGCATCCAGCAGCCTCATTAACTGTCCAAATTGATAGATGCAAATTGTTCTCCATGGTAGCTTCTAAATCTTTGACTTTCTTGAGAATTTTAGCTTTTGTAGAAGAGTTGAACACATAGAACTCTGGCTGCCTGAGTTCTTCCTCTGTATTTTTATTTTAAAAGGTCTTTCCTCTAACAAGACAAGTGCATACATAAACAAGATCAGCGAGCACTAATGAGGTATTATTTGAAGAAATTATTTTGGTCTTCAGGGAGTCTAAACCTCAGTATACCCCTCTGCTCCATTTACTAATTCAGACGTGCCCTTATAGCAGGGTTTCTTTACCCACTTAGTTTATCTCACCCGCTGATATATCTGAATCTTTCCTATTTAGAAAGACATATTCTAACTGTAGTTTATTACTCATTCAAATTATCCAGAGGGCTCAGTTACAGGCTACACTGTGGTCTATTCAAGCAGTAATGTAGCAGAGATCCAGATGTCCAAGGTAAAGGTCATTGGAAATAAAAACTCTCAGATAGTACACCATAGAAGTCAAACATCCACTTTAAGACATGTTGTTACCACAGTTATCAGAGTCCTTCCTGACACCGTGGAACTTGCACAGGGGGAGTTAGTCCTTTTGTAGTCTCCTGTAGAGTCATAAGAGTATAAGAACATAAGAAGTAAGACTGTGACAATCTTAATGAATTTATTCATAGCAATGCTCAGTTCAGTGTGTTCTAAAAATAATTTTCTTAGAGAAAAGAGAGACTTAACCATCTCTCTGTGGTCTGCAATGAGCCTGGACAACAGAGAATAGTCAATTGACATCTGCTTTTTAGAACATTTGTATAAATTTTTATGACTGGCAGAAAAATTTAGTCCAGTTTTCTTATGTCTGATAAGTTGTAAGTGCTGTAAGTCTTATGGAAATTCTATTCAAGCATATTTGACAGCATTTCCATTTCCACATTCTATCAACAACCCTCCCTTCTGACCTTCTTTTGTATGGATTCTAAATGAATTTTTTTTTCCCGAGCATGTATGCTGTACATCCCTTAAGGTATAGTTAGAAAGACAAAAAAAAGCTTAGAAAAAATGTCAACTGCAAAGGAGCTTACAACACAAGATCAGTCCATCAAACCTAATTCAGATTTCTCTCATTGCATTAACCAAGTTTTAGCTGATAAACTTATAACCCCTGTTGCCACTGCAACAGCTTAACAAAATGATGGCTGTGAACTGAATTCTTTATTCTTTTGCAAGCATAATGTTGAGTAAACTTCCCCCAATGAGTAGTATTGCATTAGTGCAAATAAGGAGTCTGTTATTATGCAGTCATTTGGGGGAAAGGGATGGGAAGAGGACACATATTGCAGCATTGTGGAAGGAACTTGGATTTAATTAACTGAGTCTAGAGCATTTATAATTTAAAGCTTCTATATTCTGTAACCTTCCTTGTCACTTCCTTTTGTCTGAACCCTTCCAATCCAAGCAGCATCTTATTTCTGCAATATATGTCCTGATGGTGGTGCTGTACATGGCTGTTGTGTCCTCATCTAATAATTTATTTAACTGAGTAAAATTTCAGCTGGTGTATTGAGGGTGCTTTATCAAAAGGACTTAATGAGGTGTGTGAAAATGTCCTGCAGTTCCCTTTCTATCATCTATGAAAAACTAAACCAGGATTCTGTTGCCAGTGTTTTATCTGATCAGACAACTACTGGGATCTTGCTCAATTAGTCAAGTGGTTTTGATATTTGATACAGGGTAGGCAATGAAAACATTTGTGTCTTGAATATTTTATTTTCCTGGGATGGCTGGCTTCCAAATGCCTGGGAGAAAGCTGACAAAACATTTGTGTTGAATGCTTGGCTTTGTTTTAAAATGCATCTTGTCTATTCAACAGGTATTGGAAAATATAATGACAGCATTTTTAATAATTTCTATCATGTTTGGTAATCTTCTTTATTGTTGTCTGGTTTTGTAGATCTGATACTTTCTGCCAGTAATATGTCTTTTTTTCTTCTCCTCTCTAGACTTTGCTATTTGCTTCTCTGCCTATGTTTGGCATGAAAACTATTTTCCTCCTGCTGATCTTGAGCACGTCTTTAACTGGTTCTTCTGAAAGCTTCACCGTCTCTCCTCAGGCAAATTGGTAGCTTATTTCACTCCTAGCTGGTGTTTGAACGGTTCAGTTTTACAGATTCCTGCTAAGTCACAGGAATCTCTTTAGACATGTTTCTGTTCAGGGTTAAAATAAAACTTCTCTGCGCAGTAGTGCTAAAAGACTTACACAAAGATGAATTTTGGTTTGAATCCATCATTTCAACATATTTTATTATAAAACCTCTTACTGACTTCCATGGCAGCACTGTTATTAAATGCATCTGAAAGCCCATCCACAATACCTAAAATTCACTTTAATGATGAATATATATTTTCTGGCCATTTTCCCCAGTATTTATTTATTTATTCATCTATATAATTAGTAATACTTCCCTTACAATTATTCATAATAGAAATTTCTCTCACAGCTGTTCATTGCGTTCCTGGGTTTATTATGACAATGAACATGCATATTTGTCTATTGCATTTCCTTATCACCTACTCATATTAGTCTGTAACCTGAAGGACTTACACTGTAGAGGTTTTAAAATTTCTCTTTTTTAAAATGGATATTGATTAATAGTTGTTCTTTCACTTTTTTGCTTTCTTTTTTTCTAACACTAGTTCAGTGCAAGCAGTTTTAGTTCTACAGAGAAATGATTCAAATATGACTGGTTTGGTTTTCTTGATTCCTAAGAACCAATGTTAAGGAAACTTCCCTGTCTGACCATTTGGGAGCCACTCTGGTGGCTCCCACTACCAGACTTTCAGTGCTGGGACTGAGGTCTCTTTGCAGCCAGCAGCTTCTGTGGTCTGGTGGGTGCCTGGTTGGACTCCCTGTGTGCCCCACCTCACACAGTCAGACCAGGTTTCCTTACCAATTCAACCAAAGGCTTCCCTTAGCAGAATTGCAGATGCCTGTTTCCATAAAGCCATTTGTTCACAATGCAGTAACACAGAAACAGCTGGGGCTGGGGCCTCTGAGGAGGGACCCCCAACAAAGGAACCCCATGGTTTTTTTATACCCTCACAGTCTGTATGCAAAGAGTCTTCAGCTCCTGCTGTCTCTGCATGCCCTGTTCCCTGGTCAGCCCCAGGTCCTCAGGCCAGCGAAGGGTCAGCTGGTCACAGCCTCTTGCCTCAGCTTGGGTTCCTGCCAGCCCAGAGCACAACCCGCAGCTCGCTCTGCAGTGTGCGCGACCTGCACCAAATGTATTCCTCAACACAAAGAAATAAATGTAGCTGTAAATAAAATTGGATGCAGTCTCAACAGCTTAAAGGACATTTTTAAAAAAGTTTTTAAAATTGTGTTGGCTTGCCTTTTTGTTTAAATGTGGAATTTTCCCAATAGACAGGAAGATTCATCATCTGCTCTGTGGCATGATTCTGTCTCCATATGGGAGTAGGTCTACATGAGTATGTTAAGGTCAGTCACCGAAATGAAGAGAACAATAATAAGTGAACACAAATGGTATTATTAGCTGTGCAATGCACAAACATGAAATTCATAGTCTTTCTTGTTTGTATTCAGCTTTTCTAGTCTTCTTTTCAATAGAGAAATGTGAGAATTATTCATCTTCTTTCAGAGAGGCTCTAACAATTAACTCCCTTGCAATGTTTTTCATGTTCCACTTACTTAATAGAATCTGGTGTTTGTCATCTAGTGATCTGGTAGCCACAAACTCTTATTTTTTGAAAGAAATGATATCTCACTTTTGCTATCATAATGCCAGAATTAAGGAAACTGCAGGTTTGATCATTGTAAGAATTATATAGGGAATATATGTGTGCAAAAACACCCTAAACCTTAAGGGAAGAAACTTTAGGCTATCTAAGGAAATAATGGATAAGACCACCTGAAAAACTGCCCTACAGGATAAAGGAGGAGAGGAGACTTTGGAGCTGCTTAATGACATTATTTGTACAACAAAGAACTCTTGATTCCCATGTACAAAAAATCAGTCATGGATGGCAGGAAATGAGCATAGCTGCCTCCCTGGCCAAACAGAAACACAGGAGGGAAATGCATAGGCAGTGGCACTACAGACATGTGTCCTTGGAAGAAAGAGTTATGCTGTTTGAGGGTGTAGTTTGAGGGTGTTTGAGAGATCAGGAAAACCAAGGCACAAAAAGAGAGATACTTGGCAAGGGATGTATGAGAATATATTCTACAGGTGTGTTACTCAGAAAAGGAACACAAACTACATTGTACTTTCTCTGATAATGGGATGGAGTATCTGGTGACACCGACATGAAGAAGATTGAGGTACTCATCAATTTCTTTGCCTCAGTTTTCACTGTCTGCCAAATCCCTAAATCTCAACTCAGTGGCTGAGGAATGAAGAGGTAGGACATCAGGTCTGAGACCGTTTCAGGAACCTGGACATATACAAGTCAGTGGGAGGAGTCACAGTGAGGTGTATTTCTGAATCCTGAGGGATCTGGCAGATATAATTGCTGAGGTGGTCCTGTCCTATTTGAACAGTTATGGCAGTCTGGAGAAATCACCGATGACTGAAAGGTCCTTTTAAAGGTCCTTTCCAACCCAAACCATTCCAGGATTCATTCTTTGATTCTGTAATTCTTTAAGATGTTGATCCCATACAGACATGCAGACAGAAGCTTAAGTGCATGCCTGTGAAAATTATTTTATTCTTTTCTTCTGTCAAGATTTTTTCATCCTTTCCTGTGCTCTCAGTATAATTAACAAGTGAAAATCTGCCCATGCTACACCAGCAGAGAACAGAATAACACAGCTTTAAAAAAATTTCAACACCTGACTTTTCTATAATAAAGAAGCCCAAATGCCAAAATTTTTGCAATCTATTCTTAAACCTCAGCCAATTAATTTACATAAATTAAATTAACAAGTCTTAAAAAAGCATATTCTTCCACAGCTCTTGGTAGGTGTCAGTCTCGTAATGTAATATAAAAACAGACTTGGGTCATTAATTTCAAGAAGTGATAAATTATATTCAGGAGCTGTGTCACTAACAACCACCATTTACTATACTTGAAAAAAATGAAAACTCTATTTTTTTTTTTCCCTACAAGGGATGGAACATAAATTCCTTCAAATAGCTATGAAGTGCTCTGGGTAATGATGAGTTGCCTCTGTTTCAGAGAAAATGTGTGATATTGCAATCTGTATATTTTCTTTTGTGAAGAAAAAAAAAAGCGCTAAGAAACATGTTCTAATGGAAAAAAAGTGTTTGTTCTCACACACTGCTTTCAGTGTTCTTAACAAATGAGGGCAGCTAAGCATATAGTTGGTGAACAGACAAGGAAAAAAAGTAGGCCTTTGTAGAAGTGAAATACATATACAGAAGTTAATTGATAGAGACTACATTTATCAATTACTATGCAACCAGCTATTATCTTTCGTCTGTCTAAGAAGTTTTGTTGTATTCTGTGAAGGACAAGGAATATGTTAAGACAACTGGAAGGATGGATGTGCTGAATGTGTTGCTGTCTATATTCCACAATTTCAGATGTTATATGCCTACTTAGAATTTTTTTTCTGTCTCCAGGTTACTTCAGCAAGATACTGTTTGCTGTTTCTGCTCTGAAAGTACTGTACTCGTTTTCAACTTTTCCCCTTTTTCTTGTAGTTAGAAGGAGTGGAATGATCCAAAATCTTTATACAACTTTAAGAATTGTAAAGATATGCTTAAACACCTTACAGTTACTTAACAAAGTATTTTATTTTAATTTACAGTGAAGTTTTTCATTGTCAGAGATGTAAAAGGTATCTTCAGTGAGAGATACAGATTCATAGGTCTCTCTTAATTGACTAATGTGAATTTCAGATAAAACTGTTCTTTGCTCTGCAAATGACAAAGTCCAAAATAATATTGGTTCCAACTCAGAAAGAATGTGACATTTTGACTTACACAAGTATTTAGACTTAGATTTAAAAAGTGGAAAAGTTTATTGGTAAATTTTATTTGCATATATCTAACATTAAAAAGCGCTGTAGCAGTTTCCATTCTATGTTTCTTTGCTCATGGGTCAGCACTGGTAGCTGTCGGTATACAGCTGCTGTCTGTAAGCAAATCTGAGAAGCTCCTAGCAAATTTGTTTATGAATTTGAGTAGTCCATTCCTGAGTTATTTCATTTAAAAAACAAAGCTTCTTCTAGAGAAGGAAAAGAAGTTCTAGCACTCTACAGGATCATAACAGTGATAGATAAGATTTTGAGACACCTTTCCACTACAAATGTGATATTGCAGTTTTAGCAGAATCCACAGAGGATTATCATGTGTCTGTGGTCTTCATATCTCTATATGTTATCATAAATGATGGCCTCCAAAACAAAGTGACAAAGTAGAAAATACCAGGACAATAAAATTCACTTGCTTTTGAAAAATAATATTACTTTTTATGAGCAAATTAATTTTTCAATGCTGTTTGATATTACATAAATTCTAAACCTTGCGTAACTATCAGAAACAAGATACTTGCCCTTCATGGAGGGCTAAAAATATATAACTTATTGGCACTTACTGCACAGATTACCACATGCAATGATCCTCTGCTTTCTTGTAAGCATGAACTCAGAAAACTGACAGTTTGGGTTTGCCCAAAAAAACCTCTAAAGAACTTCACACAAACAATCACTAGTCAGGAAGAAATTGCAGCCTAAGCTGCTGCAGAAGTTCTTTTAAAAGCAGAAGTAGTGTCTACAGCCTGGTGCGTGGGATACACGCATCAAACATATGGATGTGAATCTGCCAAAGGAGAGGCAGGTTGCAGAGAAGTTGGTAAACCTTGCCAAGAGTTGTCTTCTCTTGCCTGCCCTTGTCACACTTTTGGCTCTGCTCAGGTCTCCTCTGATCATCAGAATGAAGATAGCATTGAGCTTCCCACCAGGGCCTGAGATTCTCTGGAGCTTTGAGTGCTAGTGTATTTTTTGGCAGAAGATGAAGGCTGTAAGAGGATGGAAGGGAAATCAGGATGCTATGGCAGCAGATTGGAGAAAAGCTAAGCCTGAACTTGGTGTGTAGAGTTAAGGGTAAAATGGACTGTATAATCTAATAAATTTGATCTTACTGAATGGGGTAGAAAGTAAACATTCTTTAATCTTACTCCTTATCTTCGCATTATCATTACTAAAATCTGAGATTTACAATGCCAGATGCCGAAAATTCTCCCCAACCTAATTTGGCAGGCAGAATTACCAACAGCCTTCTGATGTTCCTGCTTTTATCATAAAGATGTGCTACTACTGTTCTGCTGAGCAGGAGTCTAATGGTGGCTACTGTAATAAGTTATTTTTGTGCCCCTTGAAACTGTGTCTTTTTATGGCTAACTTCATGTTTTACAGAATGGTTCCATCTTTAAGGGTTTTTGTAAAGATGCAATATTAACTACAGTATATTTTTCTTGTTTAGGAAAATCTATGGGTTCTTTATTCTGGGCTGCTTTTTTTTCTTCTTCTGCTACTTTGTGGTGGAACTGATGACAGCTGTTAAAACTGCCTTTCTATTTATCACTTACGTAGGAAAAGAAAAAAGCTGCATTAGGAAAAGGTGCCTAGATTTTGCATTACCCTGCTACACCGTACTAACTAGGTAAGTAGCTAGATAACTCGCACACAATCCTTTGTGAAATATTAAAAATATTTGTACTTACGCTTTACCTGATACCTCATATGTATTGCAAAGCAACAAACACTTTGTATTTTATGTTTCTTTCCCCCTTCCCTCTCCACTCCCCTTTTGGAACAAACATTTTGTATTTTATGTTTCTTTCCCCCTTCCCTCTCCACTCCCCTTTTGGAAAACCTGCACTGACAACAGTCATTTTTCTTGATTATTTTGTTTCCCATGAACATTTTGTGGCATGGTTGTAGTTTGGTTTATTTTTTTTATGTCCAGCTTACCCTAATGGAAGATGCATAGTTAAACTTGTTTTTAATTAAATCTATTAAATCTAATCCATTTGCGTGAGGGAATTGACTAATAAAAAAATTTAAAATAAATTTTAAAAATGCATATAGGCATTATAAAGTTAGTCACCCAAAACGGTTGATGGTCCTGTGAGATGAAGTAAAAAAGAATGTGTTTAATAAAAATCATCCATCAGAACTTTTAATGCAAAACCAGGTTTTCGGAAAATAGATACTTTGTATACTGTGTCTTAATCTCCCCAGTAGAATTTTTGTCTGTGTTTTAATTGTGCATCTTGAGTAAGATCCAAGGTCAATGTTGTTTACTTTAGTCATCTCTTGCAACAAACTTCGTGAACAGTTACAGCCAACTGTCCCAAGTGATACTGAAACCGATCTGGTTTCTTCCAGCTATTTCTGTTCTCTAATGGTGCCATTCAAAACACAGGGAGCAAAACATTCTGATACGTGGTCTAGAAAAGACCTGTCAGGTAAATGACAAACACACTTGAAGGTGTCCATGGTTAGGATTAGCTGCCTTATGCTGATGAATATCCAAGTCTTAGTAGCCTTTAGTGAAGCTACCACAAAGTGCAATTAGGCAGGAGCAGTCAGTGTTTTTCCTTGCTTGTGCTGTGATGCATAGGGACCTGACATAACTCTGACTCCCAAAGGGAACAGCAAGGAGTGAGCAGGAAAGGCTTCCTTCCAGACACATCATCAGGGGAATCTGTGATGTGTGCTGCTCTGTATCTGCCGAGGGGGTAAAGGGCTGGTGCTATGGTGCTAAAAAAACAGTCTTTCTATTGACTTAATATAGTCCTTTTACTTTGTCTTCCTTCTGCAGCCTGATCATATAAACAACTACTGAGAGTGCAGTAGCATAGGCACCTCTGCGTAATCACAGATCTTTCAAGGAAGAAAAGAAAGAAATCCATACTCCTAAATTGTCATTTCAAAAGTGCTGGTGCAAATAGTCTAGGGAGAAACAAGAAATGATAAAGCAAGGATGGCTGTGAAATCACATCCTGTTGAGCCTGGAAAATATAAGTACAAGATTAAATAGCCAATATTAAGTAATTAACTCAGTTGCCACTTGCATGTTAAAACAGAATGCACCATGGTCACAACCACAGATATTTGTGTTATTGTTTTCTCTGACAGCCTAGAGTAATAAAGAAAATGGTAAGCAGTCACTGTATCTACTCTTCTCACAATGCATCTTCATCTCTGTTAAGCCTTCTAAAATGCAAGGTGGTCTCTAAAACAATTTAAATAGTACTGAAGATTCTCTCTGTCTTAGTGGAAGATTTCTGTATGGCTTGATTGTGTCTTTAGTACAGATAAGCATCTCAGGCTCTGGTAAGTATCTGGTAAATATTTGGTAAGTCTTTGTACTGATGAATCTTACCTGTCAAAACTGCACTAAGCACCGAATAGTAAGCAAAAGCATAAAAGTTAGCGTGTTCTTGGCTTGAGCACTCACTGAAGATGTATCAGTGTGTTTAAGACAGCCTTGTATCTTCACAGTTTGAATACACATGAAGCTGGTTCACCTCAAGATCTGGGCCCATGCCTAAATTCAACTTACCTGAAATTATAAATTACTTTGCTGCTAGGAATACAGTGCAGAGGTTTCAAGGTTGGGTCAAAGCCTCTCCGGTCAGAGAAACTTTGCTTAAAATCTCTCTGTGTCTCAATTATTTTGCTTCCATTTTCCCACTCTGTACCCATCTTTCTGCACTTACTTTTAAGTCATAACTAGTGAAAACTCAGAAGTGGAGTCTGCTTTCAGACACATTTAACCTGTGTACAAGTACATGCTTTATAAAAAAATCCCTTTTATTTCACATGCCACTGGCAGCCAGACATCTTTTCTCTTTTTCTCTATGATATTTTTATAAGGAAAAAAAAAAGGAGAAGGAGACTCTGGAGAATGGCAGAATGTGCTGAAAAAAATTGCTTTTTACCTCCATGAATTGCTCCCCAATGAAAATGCCTGTTTTCTTCCCTCATTATCTAAGGATACCATCAGTAACCTAGTTATATTTCCTTTTATATCTGAATTTTGAATTGCTTGCCGTCCCAGCTTCCCTCTGTCTCCTCCNAATGTAGGGCAAAGTATTCCTGATGTTTTTTCATCCCTAGGCTTGTATTTTGTAATGAGAAGAGCAAGGGAAAGAAGAGCCCATGGAAAAGTGACACCATGGAATCTGAACTGAAAAAAAAAAAGGAGAGTAGATTCAAAGTTTGAAGAACTGTAAGAGAAAACAAGCCATTAATATGAAAAGAACTGCATAAGACAGAGAGAGGAAAGTGAAACTAAAGTTAGGACAGAAAGCACATAAATTATTCTGCTAGTACACATACTCCACTGTAAGTCTTTTTGCTGCAATTGTTTCCATCTGTAGAAGACTTTCTTAGAATCAGTGAAAATAGGATAGTTACTGGCATGTTTTGAATATATTACTACTGGCTTTGGGTACAAATGAAATGATATCATTTGAGGTTTTTTAGAAACAGGATAGATCAAATCTTTGTTCATGACTATCATGACTCCACTGACTATGCTGATACCTACGTGTGAAAACCTAATATAAAATATTTATCATGGCATCTTTGGAAGTTTTATGAGAAAGTACTTTTATTTATATTTTTCTGTGGGTCATCTTTTGTCTCAGATGAGACTACATGTAGTTATCTACTAAATAACTTTTCAAATTTAAAAATGTATTTTAGATAACTTCACATATACAAAGGAAATATATTAATTTATCTCCAGACTGGATAATTTTACAGGGAAAAACAATGTGTTTGGTGAGGTAGGAGATTTTGCATGAGCTTTCTGAAAATACACTCTCTTGCATAGGTAAAATAGGCAAGAAAATCTTTTGTATATGCAACGGGCTGATTGGTCAGTTGTTATGGTAGAAAGAAAACCCACATTTGTTCATACACTTTTACACAGGTTAAAAAAAAAAAAAATTCTATTTATTTTGACCATGAGTTTGCACAGTTACTATCACTCTAATTGAATCACAGGAGTCTGCTAGAATTTGCCTTGAGCACATTTGGTGCAGAAGCTCTTGAAAATTAGTCACATTGCACTTCTGGCACAAAAAACAGAAATTTTTTTTTGTGTCAGAAGCACAATGTGAATAGTTTCTGAAGGACAGGTAAGGGAAAGTTTACCACATTTTTCAGATCCTTTGGAAGGTTTAACTTGGATTTGATTTTCAGAGATGTGCAAAGCCTCAGAGCAAAGCCTTTTGCTTTTTCCAATCTTTCCATAGAAAGAATTATCAAATTTTATAAGCATAACCCCAAAATACTCCACATCTCTTTGGTAATTCTAAAGACAAGCACTGTTCATGGTAAAGTCTTGACAGAATAAAAAAATTCACTCCATAGTTCTTCCTCTAGAGAGTTCTTCACTGTTCCATACAGAATAGAAATGGATATTGTTCTGGTAAAGAGATCTCTTTTATTTTCAAAGAGTAAGAATGACACTGCCAACCACTATTCCTTACTGTTTGTTCAAAAAATGTAATCAACTAATTTCTGTCTTTTCCTTGATCAGACACATAGTCCAATGTTATTTTATTTATGCTATATCTGAAAAACATAAGTAAAATGTCTTATAAGCATGTGATGTAAATGCAAGACAAAATTTTTAATGCTGTGGGACCCTCATTGGTACCATGGCTAATATTCATGTTTGAAGTTTCTGTTATATAGCATTCAGATTTGTAGTTTTAGGTATTGGTTTAGGAAAGCTGGAATATAATGAAGGGCTCTTACAGAGCCAGACATTAACAATGGATTTATTTTTTCCTTTAAATGCAATCTAGTGCAGGGCTGTCTTGTGCTTCCAGTGTCTGTGCTTACAGAAACCAATTGAAGAGAGAGACTACGTTGTGTCATGAGATTGCACTTCACTCTGCTTTGGGACATTTTAGACTCCTTATAAATGTGGAAAAAAAAAAAGAAAAAAAGAAGTGTGAAATATAAATCATACTAGTAAGCAAAATAGGGTCCAAGCTGGAAATAGCGGGTGGATAGGATTCTTTCTGAGTACTTTTTTTTCCCTAATAATAGATAAGTTTATTTGCAATAATTTATTCCCTGTTAATTAGATTTGTATCATAGTTCCCTGGACCAAAGGAATTAAAACCCCTCTGTTTTAAAATGGTCCAGATTTTAAATTAATCTACATTTTAAAAATAATATACTTGAAAGTAACTTGACTTGAATTCTGTCAAAGCTTTGGATCACTCATCATTCTTAACTATGCTATTTTGCTTGCAGCATATTCTCATTGCCCAAATTGGGTGAGATGAGAAACATGCATCAGTTGAAAAAATA
Organism: Picathartes gymnocephalus; assembly: GCA_013390045.1. Taxonomy (NCBI): domain Eukaryota; kingdom Metazoa; phylum Chordata; class Aves; order Passeriformes; family Picathartidae; genus Picathartes; species Picathartes gymnocephalus. The sequence continues at coordinate 13,341 of WEKY01010424.1, forward strand.
TGATACTTGTCATGTTATCCAAAATATTACTGTTTACTACAGTACACAAGTGTCTTCCTTTAAACACAAGGAAAAATTAATTTGTATGGGATCTTGGGAGTTATGCTGAAAAGTTAATGCCATACTTTTATGATAAATATCTAAAAAGCATTTAATGTAGGGAGACAGTAATTAGCGTTCTAGCTACAACCACAATCAGAAAAAGACTATTTAAGATGCCTGAAACATGTTTACCTGTGAGATCACAGCAATTTAAAATCTCTCATGTAATAATGTCTGCTTTATTGTCTATGGAACACTTTAATAAAATGTGAAATGAAATTAAATAGAATCATCTCCCATAATAGCTTCCTATCATATGGTAACAACCTGCCTGCTTACTACTGTCTAATAAGCTACTGAACCTTGTGCTGCACTTTTATGGTGCTTCCCTGCTGGGTCCATTGCCCACTTAGGAATATAAAATCATGTTATGTTTTTTTATTGCTCGCAGCCAGCCTACCTCCCTTTTCTCCAGTAGATTGTTTTGCACAGTATCACAGCAATATCACATCAGGTCTCTGAAGAACAACCCCTATTCTCTTTTTTAGCATCTCTTCATTTGATCTAAGATACAAGCTCTTGCTCTTCTTTATGGTGTTTTTCTATATACTGCACAAATGCTTTGGCTACCCAAATGGTTTGAAAGAAGGCATTGAATTTGAAATGGAACAGGGTAAATTCTCTGCTTCAGAGGCAGTGCTCTGTATCAATCCTTCCAAGGCGAGTCCATGGCCTTGGGGATGACTTTGTCCAAGACTTCTAGATTCCTGGCTGCATAGAAGAAAGAGAAAACAACTTCCAACTAAGCTGAAAGTCTAGACAAGAATAGTCTTGCTTTCAGTCACTGTACATATGCTCCCACATTTAACACAGGGAAGCATTAATGATATCTCATTTTTTAAAAACTACCATTCTTCATTAAATATTATCATCATTGAAGAATATGCTGGAACTGTTTGATTTAGTGAAATCTTACAATTTTGTGATTCAACGGTTAATTTTAAAGCTAATTAAAACAGCCCAATAGCTTAATTTCTGTTCAGTGTTGTGTGGATACTGTTTATATATTATTTCATATTTCTGTGGCTTAGTTGCACATCTGTAAAATATTCCTTTCCTTGTTGATTATGAGTTCTGCAAGAATTAAATTGCCTTACTAGGATTTTGTAACCAAAAGACAAGCGGATATAAAAAAAGTTGATTTCATGTTGAAAACTCATAATAACTGAAGCTTCAGAACACTTTGAATCACTATAGCTATGGCCTCATATTTTCTTTTTTCCTGCCTTTGGGGATTTTCCTCCTAACTTGGACCTTTTCATAGTTGTAACCCCGCACAATTTTCTTCTATTTGTCAGAAGACAAGTAACTGAATAACACAGGAAATACAATTCCTCCTTGTTTTTAGAGAAACTGTAGGAGATTGCACATATAGTCTATATTTCATTACCTAAAAGCTGAGCAAAAACTATCTGTCTGACATTGTGAAATCTAACTTCTCTGACTGTAGAATTTAAGGTATTCTAAAACTTGAGGTCTTAACTCATGCTTCAGTCTATTACTGTAAGCCTAGAACATGGAACGAGGTTTTGATCAGTCTTTTTTTCTATCAGAAGAGTATCCTGATCAATATCAGATAAAATGCCTCAGCAAAATTAAAAATAAAAATTTAAAATGTAGTTTTTGAGGGTTATTTTCTTTCCTGGATAAGTAATTTATATTATTTTGAAAATATAACTCTTGATAATGTGAAATATTTGTGTTTGTTTTTGCAAGGAAGAATATTATGTCTTAAAAATAAATTGACAAAGAGATCAGGCAGAAATAATCTTTGTTAGCAAAATGATCATATAAATATTTTTCAGCTACTAATAGCAGAATATAAGAATGTGAAAAATCATCTGTCTATGACAACAGACCACATATAGGCATAAATATTGGTTCAAGCAAGAGTAAATTTTCTCCAGATAAATCTACCGTACCTTCTCCCACTTCAGTGAATGGTAAAACTATTTATTGTCATGTGGCAGTGGAGCCTCACATCTTAGATGTGGATGTAGCAGCCAGTCATTTCCTAAGGTTTTAGGAGAAATAGTAAGAAGAGTTCTGTTGACAGAAAGATGTTGCTTGATTCCTAACTTCCCCTGACACAGAGCAGATTTTGCGGAGTAGAAAGCAGCTTCCCATTTTCCCCACAGTAAGCTGAAATTCAAGCATTCACAAGAAAGGCAAAAGAGCAAGAAAAAGGGAATCTGTCTGTTTAGCAGGAAAGGTATGGGCTGGGTAAAAATGCTCAATTTAGGAAAGAATTGCAGAGCACTGCTCTAGTTGAAGGTAGGAATGGTTTGATTAAATCACCTGTAATTTGGTTACAGAAGATGGGGGTTGTTTTGCAGGTTCTTTTCTTATCTTTCAGTTTACAGAGATACAATAAAATAAAATAAAGGTATAAAAAAAATTCCATTTTGGTTAATATAAAAAAATATCTGTACTATCTCTCATTTGACCTTTTATCAATATAAAGCAGATGTCTCAGTGTTAGAAATAAATATCCAGAGCAAACAGCCCCAACAAAAGTTGCCATGGCTCCAGAAAAAAGGAATTTTGAAAAACAGCAATGGAGACTTGCCTAAATATCTTTTGTTTTTTAATCTGCCTTTCTGATTTTTTTATTTAAGGAGTTATCCTGAATAAGACCATATATGCATGTGCAAGTGTGTATATACTGTACCTATTCATGTATAGGTAAATGTATACTAACGTGTTCGGTTGAATCATCATATCTCTTGCTAGTGCTGATTCTGAAGAATGGATCCCATAAATATTGACCAATTGAAGTTCCTATCACAACCAGATTATTTAAGAAATTATCAAACACTCGTAAAACCCCATGCAGCCGATGTTAAAATTATGTGAAAGAAAATTACCTGAAATGAAATACTGATTCTACTTAATTCTGCATTGACAAGCATTTTACTTCATCACTGTCTGCAGCTTCCCAAGAAGGAGAAGTAAAGAAAGAAGTGCTGATCACCTCTTCCTGGAATTGAGTGATAGTATACAAGGGAATATATTCAAAGACACATCAATGCAGATTTGGTACAGGCGTCCAGGATTAATTAATTAATTAAAAGGAAATCTTTCATAGGCATGGAACAAAATTTTTAGTTGTAGGGTTTTGCATGGGTCTGCTACAACTACTCAAATTGTAAAAGCTTTAAGTAAAAATGCTTTTCTAGAGCAAGTCCACAGATTGAGCCAGTTACTGCCTAGAGAAACATGTGACACATTTTCAGATGGAGGGAGGAACCCTTTGGGATTGCCAAAGATTTCTTAAGGCATATGTAGGTACAGGAGCAGAGATGGAAAAATGGAGGAGTGGGGGTGTTTTTGTGATGAAAAAACATAAGAAAATAGAGAGCAAGAGAATGAAGGTGCGTGACACGGTCTGTCCTTTATTGTGTGTATATACGTATGTCTGTAAATGTTGGGGGGGCGAGGGGAGGTGGGTTGCTGTATATATATATAAATATGGTTCCATCCAGCATACAGTTTTAGGCATTCTGAGTATTTCCTGGTTGAAGTGGTTCCGCTTGTGAGTATGCTTCCGTCAGTACCAGCCATGGGTGTGGAACCACAGGTCATGGTGGTCCCAGCAACTGGAGGGACTGCAGTGTCCGCAGATCATCTGAGTGCATGTGTCTGTACGGGAAATTGGTCCTAAAGAGCATGTATCTCTGCTTTGCAGCCCTCCAGTCATGTAAGTTATCACATCCCTGTGATCCCAGCAGCATCCCCACAACCTGCAGCAAGTAACCCTGCAACTCCACACAGAAATCGAATTCCTGCTGCTTATTCCCCATGCTGCACATACTGACACTTCAGAGACCAGCATGCTAATGCCCAGGAGAGGGTCTGGGTGTTTTTCCCGTGAACGTGCGTGGTAGGTTTGTCCTTGCTTACAGGCAAATTCTTCAGGTGACTCTGTTTAAGACCTCTTTTCTTGATTGTACGATAACTTTTTGTCATGTCAGTCCGTATCCCTTGCTTATCAGCTCTGTCCGTCATTGCCTCACAAGACTGCTGGTAACTGTCTCCATCCCCTCTCACGTGCACACTCCACATCCATATACACCCCTGGGTGTATGTGTACCTATGCACATATATAGACACGCACTATACTGCAGTGGCGTGGCACAGGCGGCTCGGCACCGCTACCCTCCTTCAAGCGTCTCCACGGGCGAGGATGCTCTGCTTGCATGGAGGGTGCGCACAACTTGCACACGCAACTGGATGTTGAATAAAGGCAGTGGAAGCAGGAGGGGTCCTGTGTGGAAGTTCAGAGGGTTTTATTGGGTCCACGGGCTGAAGGGGCCAGGAACAAAGAACCAGGGAAAATGGAGGATCCCAGGTTTAAGTATGGGCACGGAGGGGGCAGAGCTGAGCGGCAGGGACCAGTGAACAGAGAGGGTAGTGGGAAGACAGACACATTCACCAATGGGGAGGGCAGTCAGGGGAGACAAACAAGGGGACAAACCAACGTGGGTACAGAGAACGGGGAACTTACTAGAACATAAGCTTACATGGCAAACTGAGGGACGAGCCGGCCAACGGGCCAACTGCCAGTGGGGTTGCAGGATTCAGAACTTGGCCAGATAGGGCAAACAGGGGGAGTGTAACTGGGGTAACTGACACGTGGTCCTTGGTCTTCCATGGGAGAAGCCAAAGCCTAGGGGGCGCCCTTCCAGGGCATCCACACTACACGTGTGTATATATGCAAACATCCACATAGACATACAAACATATATCTGAATATATGTATTTTCTATTAATGAGTTTTCATCCTGATCAGACAAAGAGGGAATCGGGTTGTTGGTCTTGTTCATGTTTGTGAGTCCTTTTTGTTTCTGTGTTGATTACAGTCACTGGGCATGTATGTATATAATACATATGTAGATTGATGTAGGTATATACATACACTTATGAAGTGTAATATGTGAGTGTGCTTGTTTGGGCTATATAATCAGCTTTGTTCCTGGTTGGACTTGAAAACATGAAGACCTGAAGGATAACAGACTACTAGATTAGCCAATACATGATAAACAAAGAAACACTTAAGAGAAGTTGTAGATTTTAGACTTTTTTGTCATCTGATGGTGAATGTAACTCAGTGGGTCTTCTGCTCTTGAAAACTCCTTTGTTCACAGATTAGGGCTGTGCCTGGTCAGCAGTATTCAGAATTTCACATCTCTGGTTGACAAATGTGCTTCCAGGCTCAAAATATCCAATTTTTAGTCATGTACTAGTCTGGAATTCACTAAATTTTACTTTAAAGGATCCAGAACTCTGACTCATTCGGATCTCAGTGTATAGGATAGTGGCATTTTCAATTATTTTATGAATGTAATGGTTTGGGTACCCAGGACAGGGAACAGAAGCATGAGTTGTATTGAATTTCAGTTCCAGAATGTGAGCTTTTCTCTCTTTAGTCTGTATAACTCTGTGTGAACTTAATTCTGAAATCTCCTTCCTGACAACGTCTTGGCTTCCCTGATTTGCGGTTCCCTTGTCTATGTAAAGTCACTCAGACTGTTGTCATTGACTTATTGGTACAAGACAGTATTAAAGACTGGAAAACATCAAATCTTTCACTTAAAGAAATGAAACAACACGAAAGCCTGTGGTAAGCAGGAGAGAGAATACAGCTCAGAAGTCATTGTACAAATTTTCCCAACTGGAATAGCAATAAGTTTACAGTCCAGACAGTCTGAATTTAATTTCAAATGTAAAATAATTATATCTTCCTAGAAGAGGGAAGTAAATTATCGTCACAAAGACATAAATTCTAGAATACATAGCTTGTCTGTGGAGAAAGTTCATAGTTTGTTTATTTTATGGTATTTTCTGTCTCATGTTGAGATTTTATAATTGTTCACTATGCAAAAAGAGCCATCTTCACCAGAAAGGAAAAAGTAACTCAGGAGAAAAGAAAGCTATAGAAGAAAAGGGGGTTTTAAAAATGTTTTTAAAAATTTAATCACATTAGTTTTTAAATAAATGTAAAATATATTTACTTCGTTTTCCTGGATTTTGGGATTTTTAAAATGTTATCCATCTAATATTAGGAATCTCATTACCCTATTAGCTGAGAGAAGGAGGATTTACCATTTCTTCACCACATGACAAATGGAAACAATTGACAGCATAAGTGTTAGACTTAGGATATTCTGATAAGATATTTGGGGCTTCTCTGAAACTTTTTCCATGGTATTTACTTGCACCTGCTAAAATATGAAATGTTAATAGCCTGTGGTAAAAAAAAAAAAAAAAGAAATCTTTTTTCATTGTTGAGAGAGAGAGGTCCTTTTTTTTTTTGTCTGCATTCATCAGAAGAGAATGTTATTACTCTCCTATTATCACACCTATCTATTGCCCAAAGGAAGGACATGCTCAATGAGAAAACTTCAAATAGTATAAATAATCTATGTTTCTAGAGCTTATTTTTTCATAAAGTCTCAGAGTATTTCACATGTTTTTCCACTTGGATCACTTGCTCATTCTCACTCTTTTGTTTTTGGATTTGTTTGAGTAATATCAAAACTGTCTGAGAAATGGACAATGACACCAAGATTATAGAGGAATCTTAAGAAGGAAGTGGGGAATGCCATAATAATTCCCTTAGTAAGTGAAATTTCAATTTGTGTTCCCCCAAGCAGTCCAATAGCAAATGCCAGAGACATTAGCAATACCTTACTAATATCCTTGGAGTAGGCTTTATGTTTTCTGGGTGCATTAAACATTTAACTGAAGCTCTTTTTTACATTACAAACAGCTGTAGACAAAGCAGTAAGTCTCAAATCTTCAAGAACTAGATGTCCGGAAGACAACATGGAGATAGAAAAGCTTTTGTGTTTGAAATTCACAGTGTACACACTGGAATCAGATAGTATGTGAAGAAGTTTTAGAGCATCTCTTTATTCTGGAGAGAAGCAGAAGTAATAACTCTTTTTTTCAGGCTGCAACTCTTAATATGAAGATCTTTTGCATATGGTATTATTCTTACATGTATCATACCTTTGTAAAAAAGAGGGGAAAAAGAAAAGCAGTAAGGAAGAAAGGGAGGAAGAGAGGGAGGAAGAGAGGCAAGGAGAAGGGAGGAAGGGAGCTGAAAGGATAGGAGACAAAAAAAACAATCTGTATTTAATCGTGTCACTAGCATTCTGTCTCTTAGAACATTCACACTTTAGCTATTAATCAGTTTTTCTGGTTAATACAAGATTTTAAACAAGCCTATCTTAATAAAATTTAGTATCTTCTATCTTGAGAAAGAGAAGTTCATAGATATTGGATATGAAGTCTGAAGCAAGAGGTGGTCAAGAATCTACACTTTTAGAGAAGCCAAGTTCTTCTGCTGTATTTTCTATCTCCTTACCAGGTCTGTTGTGGGGCAGAATGTTTCATCTAATTGTAATCATGCCCAGGCAACCCCAACTCTAAAAAATGGCCTTATATTTGCAATGAGTGTTGATTCACTTATTATTTATGGAAAAAATATTTTATCATAATTGATAATCTGAAAAATGATTCAGCTATATTGTTCATAGATCTGTCATTTTGTCTCTCAATATGGAGAAATAATATCTGCACAAAATGCACATCACCCATGGAAAATCGAGTAATCTGTCCAGTGGCTCTTACTTGCCCATTTCTGCGGATTATTTTGACACCTTGAGTGAAATGAGAATTTTATGCATAATTTCTTGGAATCAGTCATGAAGTATTCCAGTGACCTGAAAAAAAATATTTTGCTGATGTACACTCTGTGCAGATGTGCAGATGTTGAGTGATCTGTAAGCCCTCAGACTCTTCTTGGTGTGGAATCAGAGCATCAAAAAGTCTTCGAAGAAGTAACTTTAAAAATTTGTTTTCTTAAAAGGTGCCAAAATTCTGTCAGAATTACAATATGGTAGATTAATTAATTAATGAATTAATTAAAAGAAAACTTGCAGAGAAAAAAGAAAATGCTGCCATCACTTTATATCTGTTTCTGTTTAAGAATTTACTGTGGCTTTTTAGCCTGATCTCTGTGGTTCCTTCATTATAAGTTCAAGAAGCTCTGTACACTCAGTCATCAGACTCTTCAATGCAATGAGATATACTTGTCAGACCATACCCACAATCACTTGAGAGAAATCTCTGTCTGCTTGGTATCTCAGTCATTGTCTCTCCACATCCAGAATTCAATGAGGAACCTGCAGCAGTAGTTTATCTTTACTATAACCTATGATTTAGCATGTAGCATACAGAAAAATATCAAGCTCAGATTTTTGGCTCAACGCTTTCCTTTTCCATGGCCCTTACCTTTTATACTCTGACTCATCTAGTAAACCAGACAAAATAAACACTTTTTTTCCCCCCAGAAGATTGTCTTTAGTGCTGATGACTCTCTTGCCTATAACTATTTCACAAACGCTAATTTTTAAAAGGTAGTTTTTTTTCCCTAAAGTGTTTGTTTAAAATAATGATTTACATGTTTAATAGACCACAGCCCAGAATCTTGAGACCTTAGAAAGAAATTACATCTTCAAATCCGATTAACAAAACAATCAGACACGTTGCAGAAATATAGAGTGCTACCTTGACCTTCATGGATTTACTGTTGCTACTATCTGTTACTCTCTGGTGTTTGCATTCATTACAAAAATTAAAATAATATCTTTGTGACTAATATGGAGAAAGAAAAATAAATCAGCTTGAAGAACAACATTTTCACTTTCCAGTCAAATGAAGCATCTCTCTTCTTCTCTCTTTGTCTTTGTCTGGACATACATGATCAGTGGTGAGAGAGAGATGTTGATAGTTAAAAATACGTGTAACCATGGAGGTAGCATATATACAAATCCATGTATAGAGTCTTACAAACTGTTACAGTCTAACAGGAAAATAAAAATAAATAATTATTTAAAAGTTTGAATTGTTTGGTTTATTAACTAAAATTCAAAATTACATCTCTTGCAGCATTTCTATTCAATTTTGTTTGTAAAACTCGTAGCTCAGTGATTGATGTTGTACCAAACAGCATCGTAATTCTGATTCTGTGACAGATAGAGGTAACAGCAGTGTACAGTAAATTTATATATGAGTTGTAAGAAAAAGTACACATGGATCTCTCATTCTTCTCATGAAAAGAATGTAAATATAAAATATGCGTATGCATATGTATTTTCCTATGAAATTTATCATGGAACTTGTAAACTAATAATATTCTGAACTTCTGAATCACACTTCAGTCATCATAGAAGTTATAAAGATATTTTTTCCTAAAATATACTAACCAAAAAGCACAGGCAAAACCAAAGCAAATAGCCTCTGAATCAGATACTTTGAGTCCTAGGAGAGTGAAAATAGAAGAAAGTAAAAGGAAAGAGTTAAGAGTATCAAATAAGTAAAACTGACATCTCCAAAAATTAAAATGACAATGTTTTTATTTGATATGACCTATCATTATAGGACATATATCAATGTGTTCCTTTATATGTGCCTAAGTGGCTGGGTTGTTTTTTTTTATTTTTCCCATCTTATGTTTTCAGTTCAGTATTTTCTGAGTATCAAAAAGAAAAAAAGAAACAAAAAGAGCCAAACTGTACATTATTTTATGTTTGGCTATGGTAAAACTACTAGAACACCAGATTTTTATTACTGAAAACATGTAGATATAAATGACATAGAAATACACATTAGAGAAAGCATGCTGGTTGTCCTTGCAACCACTAAAATTTTGTCTTGGATTTACATATGCAATCTCAATCTTTTATCCTAGTAGGTAGCTTTTCTTAAGGAATGTTTATATTCTTTATCACTAGTAATATCCGTAGAATCTTCCTATTAAAGTATGTAATAAAGTCAAGGCAGCTAGAATGGTACTTAAACATCTTCACAGACATGTGAGATCCCAGTCAGAACCAAAAAATATGTTTCGCTTGATGTTCAGTCTGGTGCTTTTCACCCAAAAGAACCCCCGGCTGAACAAAAACAAATAAAAACCCCCTCCTCAACAGCTTTTCTTGCCCGTCTAAACTTTGGAATGACTCGTCAGGAGAAAAGAAACCAAGGTCAACTTGCTAAGGGGACACTCATAATAGCCCTGGGTGTAAGAGAAGAATGGAGTCACAAAGACCGAATTTTGTTTCTCATCTTGTGCCAGACTTTTTGGCCTGCTTGTGTAGCAGTTGCTATGTGCACATCACATGTGATGCTGCCCACCAAGTGAAGTGGATCTCGAGAAAGATGTTTTCCTTAAAAATACCTCACTAGGTTCATATGGAATAAGCTCAGGGGAAGAGAATGGGGAAATAGAGAGGGCATAGATCAAGCAAGAGTATAGAGCCTGTAGCATCAACAGATATTGGGAGAGCATAGTAAACAGGGTAGAAAACAGACACAGAAAGGGAATTGGAATGGGTAGAATGAGCGAAGTTTTCTGCAAGCAAAGGAAAATACCATTATTTTTAGAATTGCTAGAAGCAAGATCAGAAGGAAAATCAACATTGCAAGCATTTTATTGATAGAGAGGAGTCTTGTTTTCAGATTTGTACTTCCAGTCTGTCTCGCTCACCAGTCCTGAATTTTATCCTGTATGAAATGTTACTGCTTTCTATGATTTGTGAATTTTTCAACTCTGCTTGCTTAGGGAGAAAACAAAACAAAACAGCAAAACAAAAAACCAAACCCCCAAACTTCCACAAACAAACAAATACCCAAACCCAAACAAACAAACACCCAAACGCAAAAAAACAAACAAAAAAGAAAGAAGAACAAAAAAGTGCTTTTTCTGAAATCTCTGGAAAATGAGATCCATTCAGCATCAAATATTTGGCAAGTCCATACCTGTGGTTCACCTGTGAGGTTGAGCACCAAGTCTATTTTCCACTTTTAACAGATATGCCCTAAAAAGAGAGATGCTATTAGAAAATATTAATGAAATGCAGTTTAAATAATCTCTAAAAATGGCAGCATATTTCCTTCACTGAAGATGTTCTTCAATGCTCTGTTGGCATTTTCATGGTAGAATTTGTCTTAAAGTCACAAGAACGACCATGTCAGGGCAGGGCAAAGGTCAATTTCTCCATTGTTGTACCTCCAGCAACACCCAAGAAGAAAAGTGGAGTCAAATCTGCCCTACGTTTGTTATTTTGTAGGTATGTTCTACTGGAAAAATTTTACTGTCCACAGAGGCAGGAATTTCTGGAGTTGTTTCATGAGAAAATGCCATCACACAATTCTGTCTAGCAGATCTTATATAATTAAGAAATCAATGCAGGAGCTTATAATATTTTACTATCTTTTATTAATTAGGATTGAAATTTAAATGTATAATTATTTTTTTTTCCTCAAAAAAA
>WEKY01010430.1:0-10527 GCA_013390045.1 Picathartes gymnocephalus
TATATATATATATATAAATGAGATAAAAAACAGATTGTTTCTAGGTTGGGTATGTCAAATACTGGACATTTTCTGCCAAAGCTCAGATAAAAATTAGTCTTCAATGGGTTTCTACTTACCAGCTACCTTTGAAAGAAAAACTTTCCCATTTTACAGTGATCTCTGAAGCTTCCTGTCCCCTCTTGGCTTCTTGGTCCTGCATCTTGAAGGACCTCCCAGTTATCAAATTTACTTGAAAACTATTATCTCATAGGCAGGCAAATGCAGTATAATAATGCTCAGAGACAAATGCTGACACTCTTGCTTTTTGCTTCTCAAGAAAATTCCTTTCACAGGCTGAAACTGCTATTGTAGCTGTTTCATTGATCTATATAAAAAATTAAAGAAAAGGAAATACCTGTAGTTAAAATGATGAAAGTGAATTTATTTACTGAAAAAAAATTTGAATAATTTTGTATGCAAATAGCTGAAGCTTTGCCAATGTTTTTCATCATCTCCTCTCTGAAGTTTTCCTATGTATTGAAAAGGTATTATAGTAGGCATTTTTCATTGTCATTGGCTTACCTCAAAGGGATATGCAATATCCGTTGTTGACACAAACGCCCTATTTTATTTTGAAATTCTTATATTTGCTCTCATCAGCGGCATAATGAAGGATTATGGTTTTATTAAATCAGAAATTTCTTTCTTTTCAAGCTAAGTGTACTTCACTATACTGGTTTATAAAACATGCTTTTGTTTCTTTGGTTTTTTTTTTAATTAAAAAAAAATGGCATGAAGGTATTTGGGAAATAGCTAAAAGGAATTGAATTCTTCAGCTGAGAAGATTTGTACATGCCTCATGTTTTCCTGGATAAATAATCAGGAATAGTGATCTTGTCTTAGCTTATCACAGACAGATAATGATCAAATGGTATTTTCACAGATTGTTTTGTTTAGGAGTTACAATGATTCTCTCAGTTTCCAGTTTCCCAGCTTGCTGGGAAAAGTTGCAGTAATCTGTTCCTATCCTCAGCTTTCTCCTTCCTTAAAGAACTGTCCACTAGAGGGCTAGGCATAGCATAGATTAAAAACACAAAACAAATTTCCTTAAAAATTTAATGAAGACAGCAATGTCATAATTTAATTTTGATATGGACTGGGATTTTTCTGAAATGCAACAGTTATAGTGGATAGGAGTTCATAAGCCTGTAATATAGTTAAATTTGTACATCTTGTGAATGTTCATAAAGCTTAACTGACAATTGAAAATTATAACATAGCAAAAATATCCACAGAGCAGCATTGTTCATGAAGATTTGTTTGCTAAGATTTTGTTCCAAAACCAAACAATCAGATAACAGATACTATGAAACAACAGAAGAAGTATTTTCAAGTGCTAAATAAGGAATTTGTCTTGCAAGAAAACATTTTTTCCCTAAGGCTACTCTCTACCTTCATGATTCATTGTAAACCTTCAAAATTGGAAGAAAAACCCAATCAGCCAAAAAAAAGAAAGAAAGAAAAAAACCACACCAACTTCCCCTGCCCCCCACCAATGTAACACATATTCTGCTTTCTTGCTGCTATTTCATTGTGCACTTATATCCACTGTCCCAGTGAAGACAGGGGAAAAAATAAAAATTAACAATGTGAAAAATATAAATTCACCAGGATTTATCCATTTGTTACTCCTTTAAGAAAATTAAGCATGCTATTTGAGCCCTATGAGAACATATATTCCTTCATCAAACTGACAGATCTTAAGGAGTCAAGCAAATTTTGGAGCCAACTCTAAACACAAAAGAAAATATAATTCTTTCAGGGACAGAATGTTGTTTGCTTTAGCACTGTTCAAGGAAGGGAATGAAGTTTTCTACCCAGTTGCCTCCAGCCCTCCCTATTTTTTTGAACATGGTGAGCACACCCCTCAGCAACAGCGCTCTAAATTATATGGACAAAACAGCCCAGTTACTGTCCTGCTCTCCAGTGGGCCTGTCTTCCAAGAAACACCCCCAACTTCTATTTTGTTTGGAACCAACACCCTCAGGGATACCAAGAGCTAAAAAAAAGGGGAAATCAAACTGAAATTTCAGTGAAGGTTGAATGCAGAAAAATTGCACTCAATATGCCTAATTCAGACAGTATAAAATCCTACCATAGAATTTCTGCATCTAATTCTTTGTTCAGTTTGCTAAAAAGTTCTGATCATATGATTCTAAGCTATTAAGGAAATTCAGGTTTCAAAAACTTTCTTAAGTCAAAATGGATGTATCATACTGCAAAGATACTTCTACATTATTCTGGGTATGAACTAACTGGAAAAAAAATGAAAAAAAGGAGTAGGTTCATAGGAAGAGTAATAGAGCATCAAGGTTTTCTGTATAAAAAGCTTAGTTTCACATGTTTTCAGTAAAATCAGGGTACAGACTATGCTTGAAAGAGCTGGGGATTTTGGGGTTTTTTTTGCTTTTCTCCTATAAAAGCTAAGAAAAACCAGGAAAAAGCATTTGGATTGATGCCTAAAGTCTCATTTTAAGGTTCTGTGAGCTTGTCTCCCAGCTGCCTAATGGTAGAGGAAGACAATGGTAGAGAGAGAGAGAGCTACAAAATGTTCTACTATACGTAAAAAGCTGTACCATTTTTAAACTTTCAAATCAAGTACTCAAGAGACAGCAAAGCAAGAATTAACTCCCTCCCTTCATATGCAAAATCATGTAGTCTTTAAATATACCATGACACAAGGATTTTTTCTAGATCCTCGCCCCACCCCATTATGGGTATGTGAAGAATGGAATCAAATTAATCAGCAGGTCTTCGACATTTTGCTTAATTTTATTTTTCAGTGAGTCCCTAGGCCTCACCCATGCACACCACTCAACACTGAGCTGAAGACAGAATTATTCATTCCCTTCTGGGCTTCCCTACGGTGCTCATCATGCAAAGCTCTGAGAGCTTCCTGGAGGTTAATTTATCTTAACAAAACCTCTCTGAAGTGACAAGGTAATATATTCCACTTTACAGACAGGCAGCAGAGACACATAGACAGCAGTCAGTGCTGAGCTACCCAGGGCCTAGGTTGTGGGATTTTGTCACATTTTATAATAACCTGCATCTTCAATCACAGCATCCATTCACTTTAATTGCAACTGTGACTGCTCAGTGCTTCTTCATCTGAGCCATCAGGGTCCTGAGTTGGGCACTCAGAAATGAGAAGCACACTGTTATTGACCCTATGTGAAAGATCTGATGTAAGGATATGTGGAGAGTCCCTCAGGAACTGATGGTCAGAGACAGACTCTTCTTCTAGGCAGAATTTTGCCCTGAGATGTAGGCATTCATTCTCTTCCAATGCATGTAAAGCATAAGTACCACCCGTAACAGCATCCTTTACTTTCCAGGCCTAAGCAAAAATCCATTCTTAGACTAAAAGAACTTTGTCTAATAAGTGAGGTATTAACCCAGGTTAAAAATAGGAGGGGCTCACCCAAAATAGACCATAATTTTCTGGAATGAAAGGAATGGATTAAGATAATGGACAAACTTCATTATGACATTTTCTAACTTTCAACCCTTTCATTGATGCCTCATTTTATTGTAGAATCATTCTTTTCTCTTACCTTTCTCCTCTTTATCCAGATACTAATTGCAGGCAGGTTTGCGCAGCTAGTCCCTTTGCACATCTCTTCACTCTGTGAAAATGTCATGTATGGGCTAAGTCAGCATTCAGGGCTCTGGGGAACGTAGGCACAATGAATGAACATAGATTTCTAAGGCATGTGAGCTGCTGTTGAGCAAATGCAACCCAAATTTATTCACGTTTTTTATAATGGCCAAATGTGCAGGAATTTTCACAAGAGTGAAATGTCCAAACACAAATTATACCTCTGTAAAATACCATGTTTCTGATCTGAAGAGGAAGAGTGTGAGAGTATTTCAAATAAAAGATCTTAAAAGTGAAATAGAACTTATTTCTGACATTTTTATAATCCTCTCCTCTTCCACTGCTGGTTTCATAGATAGCTGATATACATTTGAATAAGTGGAGAAAACCCAAATGTAACAACCAGCACTTGAAACCCTGTAAGACAGAGCTAGCACAGAAACATTACAACCCAAATGTATAGTTTCACAAAGTATGGATCTACAAACTAGGAGTATGGTTTGTGCAGAACAGTAATCAGAACAAGGAGTCTAACGGAAGTAACAAAAAGTATCACTTGGCAAGTATTCCTCAAACTGGCAATTGTCTCAAATGCCACTAGTTTTGAAGGATTCTACATTTATTCTCTCTCATGAGTAAGGTTTTGATTTTGTTTTCATCATGAAATAGCTGTCAATTGTATTAAAATTTTGGGGAGCCCATGGTGACATCATATACAGATGTGAGAAATTCTTGTCCCCAAAGAACTTAAGACAAACATTTGTTTAGATTTTCTCTCCTTAAAGATCACAAATTCTCTGAGCGTAAACAAGGCTCTCATTGGTTTGGGTGCTATTAATTCTATGGGTGCGATATCTCCTTTAACCGAATAAATATGCAATTGTGTAAAAAGTCCCTGATACTCTCAGGCTTAATAGTTAATCCTGCATAAGTTATTTACCAAATTATTACTAAAAAAAATACTATTGAGTTATGCTGCTACTTCAAATATATAATTGCATACTGTTGAAAAGAGACAACAGTGACATGCTGGAAGAGGCTCATATGAGCGCTTGGGTTAACAAAACTGAAGAGCAATCATCAGTGAGAACCAACCTCCATTTCAACTTTTATAAATCACAAATTTCGTCAGACAATACAAAATTTGCCTTGAAGTTGTTAAGAAATCTTTGAATAATGATGGAAAAAGAGAAGCTGAAAATATGAAAAAATATAAAACATTAAAAAGACATAAAAATATAAAAAATAACACTTTTTTTGTTTTCATTTTTAATTTAGCTTGTTGGACTGCAACACAGTCATTGTCTCAAACATCAGCTGATTAGTTTCCTGCAGGGCAAGGCAGCCCATACTGGTCCATGTGTTTCTGGGACCAAAGCACTCCAACCTTATTGCTGATTAGCAGAACAATAACTTTCATTTCTAACATTTACTGAGCTTGGAATCACTACCTCCATAATCACTTTTTTCCTTAATACTTAGAAGAGATGTATAGACCTGGGATCTGTCTGATAGCTGGACAGAGTGATGAACATACAGAACCATTCATGATTTTGAATGAGCATTGGATCTGGAACAGGTACTGAAGTAGTAATAAGAAACATAAGAGACCTACATAATTCAGCTCCAAGGCATCATAAATGGGTCTTCCATAATTACACTCCATTTGCATGTTTGAAAAGTAATTCCCCTGTGCATTGACATTATTTTTCTGACCTGGGTGGCTGTCCAGTGATGTCTCATCTGTTAGAATCACTGAGAGGGAGGAAAAAAGGCATCAGCAAGCTCACATGAACCATATCATTCGTGTTATAAAGCACAACTGATACTTCTCACTTAAGTTAGACTACATTAAAACTCTTTCTACAGCACAGAAGGCAGAGATTTTACACAAGCTAACTAGAAAAATTCACTGCCCAGATTCATAGAACATGGTTGATTGTGGAAAAGTCACACCCATCAGGGCAAAATTTAACACTGATAACGTGAGGTGGATTATTTCTGCTTTCTGTTTGAAGTATTTCATAGAATCATATGGCTTGTTGCAGCACATGAATAAAATAAAAATAATAAACATGCAACCAAGTCATAGGATTCTTTCCATTAAATCCATTTCCTATTACATCCTCTGTTCCGATATTTTAATAACAATATATATTATTTTGTACGCCCGTGGGACAGTAATTTAAGATTTCATTAGTTCCATTGACTACAAGATATTTGGGAGAATTATTCTTGCTTCTAAATTACAAATTGATAAAATTAAATTTACCTATCAAGTGTCTTGAACTGGAATAGGCAAATAAAAGAGAAAAAAGGGATCTATTTTTGTTTTCTGCTTTCCTTCTAAACCAGGTGATACTGCTTAGATTCTTTTTCCTCCTGTCTAATTTACATTTAACTTGGCTGCTGATAATATGTCTCTAATTTGTAATTTCAACTGATTACTGATGACGTACATGGGTTTTAAGTGAATCCTATAATCAGCCTTCATTTTCAGGAGTGACTTAGGATTTTGGCTACCCGTCTGAAAAGGAACTGATTTCTTTTATAGAAATTATTGAAACATTCACCATCTGAACCTGTAAAGATCTCTCCAATGTGTGTTTAATCAGTGTATCACTGTCAAACTTTGACTATTTCAGATAATTTAGGTCTACCACCTTTAAAGACTGGTGCTTTTCTTTTGTTTAACAGGCTTTCTTTGGTTTCGAATATATCCATCATGACCTCCTTTAAAGTAATTAAATCTCTGTGCTAATAGGAAATCTTTCAAGTAACAAAATTGTTTTCCCATTTGGGGGACCATTTTAATAATTTAAATTATATTTGATTTATTGTATTAATATTTTACTCAGAATTATTGCTAAGCTTGTTATGACATGAGTGGAATAGGCTCTTGCCATGGAGAAATGGCTCCCTTATTTTCATAAATAAAAATGGGAACTCACATAATTATGAAAAAAAACAAGAAAAAGCTAAAATTTAGATAAAAAGATTGTTCTCCAGTCAAATATCATTAGTTCTGTGAAAGACATATCTGCAGCTATGTCAGATGTCTTGTATGCATGCAATAATTTGGCTAGTGCAGTGGGTAAGGTGAAAGTTGCATCTTGTACAATTGTGGAACTGCTGCACTCCCATTGCCGGGAATGACAGAACCTGTCCTGTTCCAGAAAAACATACTGCCTCTGCAGACAAAATTCTCTTAATTTGGTACCATCTTGTAGCTTTTTTTAGTTTGTGATTAGCAGTTAAGTTCAGCTATTTGGCAGTCTGAGTGATTATCAGGTGCTCTTTTCAGTTTCTATTTAATCTTTGTCTCAGCCTTCAGAAGGTATTTGGTGATTGCTTAGTGCAACAAGCACTTTCTAGATGGCTTCTTACTGCAAGCAGCAGGGAGATTTCAGCCAGAGAACTTCTCTCAGTGCAGATGTGTTTCAGGATGTTTTGAATACCTAACACAGCCAAGGTTAGTCTCTTATCTGAACAGTATTAATATACATAGGCAGAAAACAGGGAACAAGGATGAAAAGATTCACTGCAGGAGAAAGCATTCTTTAATACACTGTAAACACCTTCTCTGGTGTACATAAATATATACATTAATGTGAGTAATCTGTAAGTAGTGAAAATACATTTTTACCTAGCTAAATATTTTTCTGTAGAATTGTGTATAATGCAACCTAAGCACACTCTAAGTATCATCCTCTTTATCTGTTTTTGAAGACAAAATGAAGTCATTTTAATGTAAGACGTTAGAAGCATAGTTATTTGGAGCAGGCAACAGCAAGTACAACAGGATTACTGAGTAACTATTTTCCCCTCAGATCCTGTAAAAGGGAAATAAAAAGGAGAGAACAGAAACAGCTTAACTCACCAAAAATCAAACCACTGCATTGCCCTCTTAGCCACTGAGTGTTTTGGGATGAAAGACCAAAGATTACATCAGTACAATACAAGCTCCCTCTGTCATAAGGTGTACACTACTAAAAAAAAAAACAACAACAACCAAACAAACCCAAAAACCCCAAAGAGACAAAAAAACCCAACAAAAACAAACACCAAAAACCCGCAGATTTACCCCAGCATCAGAGGCATTAGAAGTTAGAACAGGTAGAGGTGTAAGAGTATGGGGAGGGAGAGGGAAGGGTTAAAGGCATTATCGCAGCCATTAGAAGGAAAAGTTGAAGCAATACAAGCACAGTAGACTTCTCTTTCCCCCCCTGCCCCCCTCCTTTTCTTTCCCCTACTCCTCTCTTCCCAAGCTGGATCAGTGTGTAGGGAGGGCAGTCATCACGCCATCCTGAGCAGCAAGAGCTGACGTTGGACGAAGCTGCCAGGTAGCTGAAAAAAGGCACAGAAGGCAGCTGATACCCACTTTTCAACGGTTTGTGTTTTTTTTAGTCTGTATCTGGACTTCAAGCAACACAGCGCCTGAGACAGCTCATCTGAACCACACTGTATTGCAATACTCACTCTTCTCAAAGAAAAAGACTCCACTGAGCAGCAGAATGCTGCCAGTGTCGCAGCTAAGGCTACAACACAGAGCCTTTTTGTAACATTGCAAATTTCTTTCTGTTCAGATATTTGAAATACATACATACACTTATATATCAGTTCTTTGTTTTTTGAGGGTACCTTTGGGTTTGTTGTTTTTTGGTTTTTGGTTTTTGTTTTTTTTTTTTTTACCCTGATGTGACTTCTTCATCTTGGAATGATGGGGATCTTTCTAGCTTATATTGGATTCATTTTCTTTTCAGTTATGTATATTCAACAAGGACTCTCTACCCAAGGTAAGATCACTTATTGTCAAATATGTATGCCTGCTTTGCTATGCTAAAACAGACTGAGAACAGGACTGGGGTGGGGAGGGGGTGAGGAATGGAAGAAAGGAGAAAAGAAGGAAAACAACGAAAATGTGTAAAAGACGAGGACACCAAGCATCAGGTTTACATTTAGTTTGTACAGACAAAATTGTCTGTAAATAGGAAAAGAAGTGGGAAGTTTTCCCAGAGCAGATATATAAAAGGCTTCCTTTACTTAAATGCAAAGAGGGAAATAACAGGCACCTTGCAGAAGAGTGTAGGGGTGCTGGGGAATGGACATGCCTCTGTTTGGGTTGTGCATGTTGTTATATGGATATGTTTGCATACAATAAACACCTACCCGTGCATGCATAATTATTGCATTCAGACCGAGTACCGGCTGGCTAAACCTACTGCTTCTCTTAAAATATTGCAGTCTCCTTCCTTGATGCGTTCGCTTTCCTCTCTTATTATCCTGCAATCCTCAGAGTCAGACCTTCATTCCTATTCCGTGACTGTGTGCATTTCTACCACTGTCCCCCAACCAAAAAAAAAAAAATTTAAAAAAGGGGAGAAAAAGACAAAATCGACTTCTTTTAATGCCTCCCCCCCCCCCCGTCGCCTTCCTCCCCGCCTCTCCGCCGAAAGGCGCGCCTTGCATTTCAAGCAGCCCGGGCGCTGCAGGAGCCGGCTGTGTGGGACCCCGAGGCTGCGGCGCCGCCGTCAGCACCATGGACAGATCGCGCCCGCTGCCCCGCTGCTCCGCCCGGTGCTGCTGCCCCCTCCCACCGCCNTTGCGCTTGGCGGTACCGCCGCGGGGTGAGCCGGCAGAATTCCCCTCCGTGTCCCCACGCCGCTCACGCGTACTGACCAGGAGGGGTAAGAAGGAACAAACCGGGAAAAAAACCCAAAAAAACCAAAAAAAAAACCCCACCAAAACCCGACAAACTTACTAGCCCCGAACACACAAAATGCACAGTCCTTTTGGCAGTTTAACTCGGTGACTGGCAATCTCTGACTGGTGGGGGTGGGGGTCAGAAAAAGGGGCACCGTTGAATATAAAGCTAGCAGCTTTGGAAGTATTTGTTGCCAAGCACAAATGTAAGGGGAAGGAGAAGTAACACTGTTTACCAAATTATCCCACCAATTCCAGGTTGGCTAGAAAGACTGTATAAAGAGAGGGGAAGAGGGGAGGAGACAAAGAGCAATATTTCTTTCGCGTTACATTTCCTTCAGATCATAATATGCTCTAGTCAATCTGTAACAATTCATAACAAAAAGTGACATTGCGGTGTCTTTCCAAATTTTCTCTTCTTGAAACACAGCATTTATTTATTAGCTTGTTTGTCTGCAGTCCCCCTCACTTGACTGTCATGATTCATTATGTTGCAAAATTTTGAAGTGAGTTATAGGAAAGGATGAGAAGGAAGTGAAGACTGAGACTTAAAGAATTACTGATGTCTTGGACTATGTCTATCAGCATTAGTTTTTATACCTAGAAGTGGTAAACTGAAATGGGCAGATCCTGTTTGTTGAAGGACTGAGATATAAATATGAAGGTTAGTTCTAGAAAGTGTCTGCTGGGATGAGAAACGGAAGGTGAATTGATTTTTGGTCTAATTATGCAAGCAGAGGTTCTCAAAAATCTCAGTAACAAAGTCAGGTAAAGCCTTTGAAAAGGACATTTGACGAGTGATTGTAACAGTCACTCAGAAGAGCACCCAGAGGTGCCTGTGCCAACAGCTGCTTCATCTGGCTGTGGAACATTCAACAATTTACAGGTCTACAGCTCAGCCCTACAAAATACAATAAATCAGTCCGACTTTTTTTCCCCCTCCTAAAGTGGTCTTGTACAAAACCCCTTAGTGAGTCTGCTGAAATACTGCCTTCTGCCCAAGGGTATTTGGACTCAATTATGTGAAACTTCACTAGCTCATGGGAGCAAGCAGGGGGATCTATAGTATTTCCCTTGAGCAGAATTGAGAGTGTAAAGAGGGTGGATTTGTGCATAAGGGAGGAAAAACATATCTGGGTGTGTGAAAAACCAGGGGAGATAATATGTGGGAAACTCGGGCG
>WEKY01010430.1:10601-22570 GCA_013390045.1 Picathartes gymnocephalus
GGAATAAGAATAGAAAACAGAGAATTTTAAAATGGGGGGGGGGTGGAAACAATAAAAAAGACAACACAAGAAGCTGAGTATAAACGATTAGTAGGTAGCAGGAGATCCCAACATGTTATGTGTTTGTTTTACAGCAAAATTCACAGAGTTTCCCCGAAATGTCACGGCCACTGAAGGGCAGAACGTGGAGATGTCTTGTGCTTTCCAAAGCGGCTCTACTTCGGTGTACCTTGAAATCCAGTGGTGGTTTTTGCGGGCAGCTGAGGACCAAGAGGCTGGAGCTGAGGTGACAGGCACTCAGGTACTGATCCTCTGTCATGGGGTCCTAAAACCATATGGAGAATGCTACGGAAAGGATGGGGAGGAAAGGGGAGAAGGAGAGAGGGAAAGAGCAGAGGGAAGGAGCAGAGAAGGGTTCTGTATCTCCCTAGGGACATAATTTTGACTATGAAATAACAGTGCAGTAACCTGCAGAGAAAAATGCCCACCTCAGGGGTTGGTGTCTTTGGTGCCTGTCACTTCCACAGTGAAGTTAGGGCTGTTCACAAAACCATACAGGTTTTCCAAAATCTATTTCCTCCCTCCGCTATTTTTTTTTTTTAATTGTTGCTTTTCCCTATTTCATTTTCCCCTGGAAAGCAGCTGTTCAAAGATTGCTCCTTGTGGGAATTTTATATTTCCCATGTGGCAATGTCCTACACGTGCCTTCCAATTTCCAGGTAGCGCAGTCGAGTTGGCAGCCCTAACTCCGTAGGCAGCCGCCACAGGAGGGCACACGCTTGGAGGCGGCGGGGGAGGCAGGGGGGAACCAATGCCCCTAAACAAGTAAAAACCCAAAATCAGTCAACAGCGTGATTTCACCCCTCTGAGCGGGACAGGAGGGGCCATGCCCACTCACGCTGCCATCCAGGGGCGCTCCTCCCTATGGCCGCTGCTATCTCCTCACCGGGCTCGGCATTCAGCCGCCCCGAAACGACACCCACGCGAGGAGGGAGGGCCGCGGGTTGGCTGTGCCCGGCTGTCCCCGGCTGTGCCCGGCGCGGCCCGCAGGTGGCAGGCGCGGCGCACCGCCTCACGGGCTCCGCGGCGGGGCGGGAGCGGGGCGCGCAGCGGGCTGCGCAGCGGGCGGGGGCCAGAGACCCACGGCGGCGCTCCTTTCCCTGCAGGTGGAGCTCCTGCCGGAGCGGGACCTGGACAGCGACGGCACGAAGATCAGCGTAAGTGTCGCCGCAGGGCGCGGGCAGTCCCGGCCGGCCGGGGGTCCCTTCCCCAGTCAGGGCCCACCCTGCCTCCGAGCGCCAAGTGTGTTCCTGCCCCGCATCGCCTCCCCACCCGCAGCGCAGAGTGCGGGTAGCTGGCAGCCCGCAGCTCCACAGTTGGACTCGATGATCGTAGAGGACTTTTCCAGTCTAAATAGCTGACTCAATAATTCTGTGACTACTTCCTTGACGGCCCTGGCAGAGGGTGTCAGGACAGCCTTGCCCCGTGCAGCCCCCCACACGCCTGGACATGGAGACACCGACCAGCATGGCCGAGGCAAAGTCCATTGACAGACCCTGTTTTGTACCCTGTGAAGAATTCAGCCTGCACCCATCCTTGAGTTTCTTGTTTTCATTTACCCTGGGCAACAGCTGAGTCTACCTTAGCACTCCAAAGTTGATTTTAAGGCTGAAATTTGTCCATGAAGCTGCACTTTCCTTAAACAGGGTGTGCAACTGCTTAAATGGTTTTCTCAGGTCCATACCCGCTGGCAGAGAAAAATTCAGACAGTCTTTCAACAAAATCTCCCCATTGGGAGTAATCTCAAGTCTTGGCCACCAAGACGATGTTTTACGAAAGTGAGATTCTGACACCAGAGTTACCAATCTGCTGCTTGGAGATTAAACCAGAATCTTATCTCAAGAGAGTTATAAGCAGCATTGCTCCATTCCCCTTCCAGCTGTTTCCTGCAGGGAAAGGATGCCTTCCACAGCAGACCCATGCAGTGAGCCAGGCACAGCCAGAAGGCTTTTTCTGACCTCAGAATAGCTCAGACCCTCCTCCCGCAGCATTCCAAGAAATGTGGTGGTGGGATGATGGTGTGGTGCTCACTGCAGTGGAAAGACACAGATACTGAGCAGATACTGCAGTGTGAATATTCTCTTTGAGCCTAGAGGGGTTTCCCTTTCTCTGACACAATCCCTTTGGAAGTGCCTTTTAGCTGCAGACAAGGCTTTAAGTACCATCAAAGCTTAAAACAGCAGCAAATAAAGGGGAATAATTTCTGACAAATCCTTTACTCTACTGTTTTTTGATGCCTACAAATAACAGATCAAATAATTACATCAGGTCAAAGTCCAGCTAAATATAGCTGAAGGGCATTTATAAATGGGAACTCAGGTATGTTGTGTTCAATACAATACATTTTCTAGCCATACTAACGTTTTCTGGGATTCTTCTCACCATCAACTAGAAACGATTTGTGTTATGGACCATATCTTCAGTTGCATTTGTAGACTACCTTACAAATGAGGCTCACATGTGGTCCTTGGATACTATTCCACTAGATGTAGGACTAGCAGATAATTCACTCCTTATCAATACTGACTCATTTGAAATCCCTGTAGTAATCCATAAGAACTGAGACATAATATAGGCTGTAAAGCTTGTCTCATCTTTGAAGTTACAAATCTCTTTCATTATGTATAGTAATAATTCATGATGGAGTATTTACAGTGTTCCTATAAGCTTGCATAAAACATTTATTTTATATTTGTTATAAAAAGTCAACATTATGTAGATGTCTAAATTTACTTTTTATTTACTTTTTACAAACGTAGCCTTTTTTTTTGATGACATACACAGCTCCAGTAGTACTAATGCAAATTATCATCATGAAGAGAAAACTGAAGTACATTTAGTAAATATTTTACAATATGCTAGATATGTGCTGAAGTACACCATTTCTATCTGTTCTAAATGATAAAGCAGCACAAACTGAAGACATGCATATGTGCTGCCTGCAACAATTTCTAAATTTCAAATGCAAAAGTCAAAAACAATTCTATTTTTCACCAGGACTATGCAACACTGTTAACCTTATGGTTCTTACATAGGAGCAAATGAAGGCACAATATGACCTACAAATCCTCTTTCCATTCATATGAATCTTCTTTAATCCTTTTGCTGAACATGAATTGTTCAGTAGAGATATATTATTATTGAATATGATTTAAATAACTATCCAGCACTTTCTGTGCAATTAATATTGCATACGTTATACCTGTAAGTATGTAATCCATACTTTCAACTCAGTCTGCAAGCATAAATTCAGAGCTGGGTATAAAACTACAGGCTATAAAGTCCATCCAGTACCTTAAAGCAATGACATATTCACGAGTATTGCTCTTCAATTTATCAAGAAGGCAGAATAGGTGCCTTGCCAACACTGGTTGCTACAGTAGGCCAAGCTATCAGAAGCAATATATAGTACAATCCCCACTAACGTGTGTCTAGCTTTAATCTAGAGGTTCTCTATTTTTTGATCTACCATGTATTCATCATCTTGCTGTCATCGATACGACACAAAGCAACCTTTGCATCCATGTTGATGTAATGGTGGAATTAAACCAGGTTCAGAAGTTCTTCAAAGCTGAAGATTTATATCCCAGTGAATACCTTTTAACTGGCTTCCTGTGGGGCAACAGATATTAATTCAGTCAGAGAGTAATAGAAAATAAATTAAACATAAATTCTCTAAAGTGATGAACATACAGAAAGGAATCTGTGTTAACTTTTCCCAATGCATCTTAAAACCTATCACACATTTCTGGATGTATAATTTACTCATGTGTGTTTTAATTATCTGAAATAAAAATATGTTATGTTGCCCTCAGATATTAGAAATCATTAAAAATAAATTAGGAGTCTTATTTTAGCTGACAACTCTTAGAACAATTCTGAATATGTGCTTCTAATAAGTACACAGATAAACAAGACAAAAGAAACAACCTGACACAATATGTCTTGTTATCATTAACAGAATATAATACCAAAAGTTTAGACACACTTGAAGGAGACAAACTGAATGCAAAATATAGTTTCAATGTAGTGAAGGGTACAAGCTAATCTAATAAATAGTTATTAACATAGTTTAAATCTTGGCAAACATCTCCAACAAAATTGTTAATGCACTAGTTTAGAAACTGAATTATTCAATAAAGCCAACTAACTGGAAGGGTTTAACCAATGAAGTGCATGGATACCAGGTTTACATAAGAAAGCTCATTAAGAAGTTCATGATCTTAAGCAATTAATTGCAATGAACATGGTAGTTTGGGGACTTTTTTCTAAGGCTAATTAGATTTCAGTGCAAACCATCTAAGCAGATTTGGAAAGAAGATGTCAGGCATCGTCATAGATACAATTAGCCATAGTCATCCTTGATGTAACTTCCCTGCAGTAAGCACAATCACACGATTGAGTAAATTGGTGCTATGCCCATAGAGTTTTCCCTAAGAAAGAATCCATGACAATGCATGACAATGTTTTATTCTTTTTTTCCTTTTTTTTTTTTCCCTGGAAAATTTGCAGACAGTGAAAGTACAAGGGAATGACATCTCCCACAAGCTGCAGATTTCAAAAGTGAGGAAAAAGGATGAAGGCTTGTACGAGTGCAGGGTGACCGATGCCAACTATGGAGACCTTCAGGAATACAAGGCCCAGGCATTTCTCAAAGTCAATGCTAACAGCCACTCTCGGCGAATGCAAGCCTTTGAGGCATCCCCAATGTGGTTGCAAGACATGAAACCTCGTAAAAACATCTCAGCAGCCGTCCCAAGTAGCATCCACAATTCTGCCAATCAGCGTGTACGTGCCACCTCCAGCCCTGAAGCAGCAGCCAAAATCCCCAAACAAAGTCCGCAATCAGGTATGGTAAAGCATTTTGAGCTTTCATTTGATTGCTTACCAGCATGTAAAAGGAGGCTAAATCAACAAGGTAACCAGGAATTGTGACTAGGAAGAATTGTGGTGCTCATTTGTTCCTCCTTCTCTCTGGTTCTATTCTTCCTGCTATCTTTTTACTTCCTAAAATCTGAAGAATAAATTTCTGAGCAGAAGAAGAAAAAAACCTTAAACTTCTATATGTGGATTTTATCTCTACCAGTTTTACCCACCTAAGGCTAGCTTTCAAATCAAACCTTAGTTTTCCCTGTAGTGTGTGTGGAGAGACAGGGGCATGTCAGTGAATGACTCATCTCATTTTAAGATGTCTGTGCATGTTAAATTAAATAAAACACTCATTGAGATGTGTTTCTTCCTAAGTTATTTTACACCAGTGACCTAACTTATACTTTCAACATTTGTTAAAATTAATCTACTTTCACAGTCAATCCTATTTTCTAAAGGAACTTGACTTCTAAATCTAAGCAGACCTTAGATACACCAGACAGTTTCTCTGTTGTGTAGGCTTTAGAAAGACCATGGGTGTGTCAGAGAATGTTTGTTTGTCATCTTCAGGTGCTTGGTCATTGGCTTTGAATCAAGGGTTAAAATGGCAGAGCCTCCATTGTCTGTCATATAGAAATTAACATTCTATACATTTTGTTGGGGGGATTTTGTTCAGCACTGCATACATAACCTATAATCAATATCAGTCTTAATTTTCTGCATTGATACCGTAAAATTCACAGTTATGCAAAGGTACATGAATATACAGGAGGTGCAGCTCTGTGTGATGGCAGTAGAGAGATGGACAAGACAAAAAACTGAGATGTTGTAAATTATTAAATATCTTCTGGAAAACAAACTGTGCAAGTTCAAGGGTTTCTGAGTTACTTCTGTTTACACCCAGGGCCAATGTAAGGCACAAAATCACAACCTACCTTAAAATATGTAATGGAAGCTAAATAACTCTGATGCATAATTTTTCTGCTAGTGTGTTATTAAATAAAAAACTGTGAACACAACAAATTTCATAGCACATCTATTGTGAAATCACTGCAAAGTTACAGGCAAGAAAGGTTAGAAAGACTTTTTTATAAGGAAAATGCATTTCCTTACAGATTGGAACAATATGATTATTCATATAACAATTTCTATTGCTGTTAGAAAAGGTGATGCATATACTATCACTATTTTGACTCTGTATACAATTTTTAAAATTTATATAAGTTACATTCAGTTTTCTTTCCCAGAAATGAAGCCACTTTCATTTTTAAGCTCTTCCAAAAGTATCTTATCTGTTAGAAGAAAAGATGTATTTCAGTTGATTTTAAACCACAATTCTACCATGGCTTTCCTTTCAGATAAAGGTATATATGTCTTATTTTCCGTTGGACTCATACATTTCAAAGCAGCAGACTTTTCCATAAAGTGAACACGGGTTTCTGTTCCACCCTATGTGAAATAAATTAAAATAGTCAGAGGTTTATGAAATATGTAGCAACAAACTGTTGTGCATTGTGGCTGAAATGTGCACAAAACATCTAACCCACTAAATCATTTTGGATATATAATTGACTCTATAGTATTGTTTATGTCTTTAATCCAAGCAATGTCATGACTGATTACTGGGCATTTCTTACTTGAGATCTTGCAGGTTATTACATGAAAATGTCCCCACTAAAAAAAAAAAAAAAAAAAAAAGTTTAATTTTTTACTTAAGCAAAGATTAATGAGGATCAAATACAGGCAATCTTAATCATAAATAATTTAAAAATTGAGCAGATAAAATATAATATAGTTTAGTTTATAAGTTCATTTTTTACAATAAAGCACAGACAAATGCTGCATTCATCAGAGTTGTAGCTTATCTACTGAAGAAATAAAAGTGTACCAGGAATCACTCTTACACTTAATTTCAATTTAATGGTCCCTTGCTACACAAATTATTGGTGATATTTTTGACATCAGATTTTAAATATCGGTTCAACTGTTGAGAACCAAGATTTGCTTTCTTTTACTTGAGAATATCTTGGCCTGACTCTTCCAGCTATGGTGAGATTTGGATTTTCATTCCATTTTACAGTTGTTCTACAGTTATAGAAATAGCCACAGGAGCACAAGGAAGTGGGGAGTTTTAGCTTTATCCAACTCAGAGGAGCAACTTCAGCTGAGGGAGGGGAAATTTTAGTTGTGAGACCTCAAAGAAAGCAGCAATGAGGTGTCATAGACGCTAATACTCTATCTTTTTATGATACAAAATCAACACAACCTCCTTACTTTATCAAATGAGAAAGTCTCCCCCTCTTTAACATCATGCTAACCATACTTATGCATGCATAAGACTGCTGTGTGATTACATTATATGTAATCAATGTATCCATCTAGCCTAGTACATAGAAACATGTTTGAATACATATGTATCCTAATTAAGTATATATTTGTACTTGAAGGACTTACAGATTGTGATGTTTGTTCATGTTGAGTAAAACATTGACTTCAGCACTACTGCTTGAAGAGAATAGTACTATAAACCATAGGTAATTGTATCAAATATCCTCCGGTATTAGAGAGCTGGTGTGTAGTTATTGGCAAACAATAAATTTTACTGCCATGCTCACAGCTTATTGTGAAATACATTTACAACAATGGGAAACATGACACTGTGGAATTTTTGGGAATTCTGTATTCAGCTACTGCTGAAGAACTCAGTTACTTATATATGAAAAATTTACTCTGATTGTATGAATATTTTGTCCCCAAAATTTATTTTTTAAAGGTAGATAACACTCTACTCGACTCCTTCTATCCTGAACTACAGGGCAGAATTTGGTTTATTTCTTAACAATAGATATTTACTGTGTAGCTCTATAAAAGCAGTTTACAGTCACTACCATTTTTAAACATCAGCACTTCCCAGCTGAATAGATAATTCTGCTATTTTCTTACTTTGCTCAAAAGTAAGAATATCTGTGACAACTGTCAGGGAGCTATATAGCCACAGCTGACAAAGTGCTATATGGTCCATTCAGTATTTTGCACTGCTCTGAAAAATATTATGTGAGTGTAAAAAAAAATTATATATTACTGTAAGCATAATGGAGACTCAATACAGGAACAAATATCCAATGAGAACATCTCCCACAGAAAGTCTTCATATAATATACTAAGAAGCACTAAATGACTATCTCAAAGTCAAAAAAGTCAGGAAAACAGAAGTCAAAGCCAACACAGCTTGACCCTTTCATTTCATAATTATGAGTTGCAGCAAATGAAGTAACCTATCACAGCTTAATAGGAATCTGAGTAATTTGAGAGAGTAATCTACATACATCCAGAAAATGTCCTGTGCAGGTGGGGTGACAGATTTTTTTTTTCCTGAATAATTCATAACTACCTATCTTAGTCCAAAGGTAAAAGTAGAGAGTTATGACAAAGCTTTGCAATTCTAAGGAATTAAATGGGGTCCAAGAGCTAAAATGAATTCAGATGGAAGGAAGCTACATAATCTCCAATCTGCAGCAAATGTCATTGTTTCATGGATACAAATCTAAACTAATTTTGCTGCCTGCATTCAAATCACTCAACATTTATAGCAACAAAACCAGCTGAAGAATCTGTTGTGCTGAGAATGAGTATATCCCGCAAGCTCTTCCTGTTCTTCCAATGCTCTGTTAGAGCACTCAAAGCCATTAGTTGCTTTTCAGACTCAAGATCAGTCTCAGAGAAGTACAAATGAAGAAGTGACAATTAGACCAATTTTCTGCCTGCTTATATACAGACTCTGCACATTTCTAGCAACTTTTCATTCTTTCATGAAGTAACAAATTCCTCTACTAAGCTATCTACATGCCAAAACTTCCTGTGATGATGGCAGAGTTCCAGCAAGTGACTTGAAAAGGAACTCAAAGGAGAAGGTGGTACTTACCTAGGCAGAATGACCTTGAGTCTTGGCATCATCAATCACACTGAGAAGCTTATCATCAGGCATGAATGCATAAAAAGATGATAAAAACCTTTTTCTTCAGTCCGTTCATATCGATAAACTGAGGACATTACTTCCTGTCTCCATTTTTATCTAGACAATCTAGGAAACTTTTATCATCAACCTATTTTAAGCACAAATTTTATGTCCAATTTGGAATCTTCTAGGATATAAACCATCTTCCATTTTTTACTTTGTTTGTTTGTTTGGTTTTTAATTGTTTTGTTTTTAATTTATGTTCCATCTCCTCTCAAAGCAAAGGAACAAAATGTCTGCTCTAGCCTCCACCAAGGTGACAGCCACCATTACTGCTTTCTTTCCTAAAAGAATCCTTGGCTTTCATAGCCACTGTTTTAGAAACTGAGTACCCATAACGTTGGGCGGCACCAACCATTACTGTGCTTGTGGCATAGCAAAAAGTCAAGTCTCTGTTTCCTTTGGAATTCATGAAAGAAAAAGCCCAATAATGGTTTTGTTCTTCTGAACCTTATTCAACTGTTCTCAGAAATACTTACAAAAACACACTCCCAGTTCCCACCTGTATATACTGCAAACTCTATTTTTACTTGAAATATACACTTTGATTCCCTCTTCATGAAAAAACGCTGCACTGCTTCTTTTAGCTTCTCAAAATAATGGAATCAATGCAAACCATGTTAGTTGATGTAGTCCTAATAACTAGTTAGCTCTTGACCTTGAAACTGTAAACATCTTCTGAGAAGTGCTAATATGCTTTGAATAAATTAATTGAGAAAGCAACATCTTTACAGCAGCTAACCCCCAGTCTTTGTTTTTTTTTTAAGGCCAGGATTTCCAATGCAAAATCAACTCACTAGTGTCTTATATTTCTTTTAAAAAATCCACATTTTAATTTCTTATACGTGTGTACTTATTGATAGGACAAAATGCATACAAATACTTTAAATCCTGTTCCTAGTGCTTAGTTTACCTAGACCCAGAAACAAACTCCTCTTGGTGTATTTGCAGTTCTAACTTCTGTTACAATCAAAACAGTATCTGTTTTTTGTAACCATCCCTCATTGCCATTGCCAATCACCGATACTATACCACTGTCAATTTCTATTCATTTCTATCCCTCTTATAAAAACAATGGTTTGGGAATTAAGAGAGAAAGCAATCACCAACTACTACTTGTTCGTTTTTTTTGTTCTACTATTTTGGGCAGTTGTACAATCCCACAAGCCCATACCAGACTGAGTACTTGGGTATGCTTCATTACAAACATATTCTTTCTGAAATCAGAGATACTATTTTCAACCTTATGTTATGCCCATGGTTAAACATTAATAATAAATCACGAGAGAAAATAATAGTCTTCTGCAATTACTTGAGACAATAATGGGATTTGTTGTTAAATATGACAGCATCACTGTAACTCAAATTTCTGTAAAAATGATGGTATTTGGATGCTTCATTAGTTACTTTTATGAAGCCAGTCATGAAACAGTGAGAACAGACAGAGCTGAAACTAAATTTAAAAAATCTAAGAAAATAATTTTGCCCTTTACCCATCTACATTGTTGTTTATATAATGCACATGTACTGAGATCTTTCCTATTCTTTTAGTAACATTACCAGTGTGTTTCACTGTCTGTCATTGCTACATATGCACTTAATCATATGTCCTCCTTTCTTGTAGCTGCCTAAAAATAAATCTTTTAGACTAACATCACCTTTAGAACAAAATTCACATACAAAGATCTGGTAGGGGACCAGTCAAGAGTTCCCAGAGCAGCAGAATCACTGTAGTTCTGTTCTACATGCCTGACACAACTTTCTTTGGTAAATACCACTAGAAAGATTGCAGGTGAGCACACATTCAGTAAACAAAAAGAAGAAAATAAAGGAAGAAGAGGAAAAAAAAAAAAAAGGGGGGGGGGAAGCTGTGTATGATTTGTTTGTCAGCTCACTCGAATTGCTTTTCATTGCTTCACAATCAGACAGATTGCACTGGGTCATCAGAGATTGCAGCATATGTGACAGGGCCTGCTCTTGAAATAACTGATGGGATTTCCTTGCTTCAGAACACAACCCATTTGTTACTTGACAGATATACAGCAAAGCAGAGGATATTTTCGCTTTTTTCAGATGAGAAGCAGGAAGTTTCCCATCTATGGTGCCCTACTTCTATATGAAAATCCTTTGCATCAAATAAAATGAAAAAGAATGGGTGCAATTATGTGCTGGCTGGAACGGATACAACTCTGCAGAAGTCTAAAGGATATCATTCATCTAAAATAGAAAAAAAATTGGCTAAAGGATGAGGATGAAGATGAATTCTCTTCTACTCATAATGTGAGAGTAAATTACAAGAAGAATTTAAGCTTTGGCCTATTTGTACCACCTGAAAAAGTTTAGGACAGTGAAGGTTTCTGGGAACTGAATGAAGGGAAGGAAAACACCTGAAAACTGTTCTTTTCAGCTTACAGATTCAGGGGGACAGGGCATTCTTGATGATGGGTTTTGTTGCTTCATTTATTTTCTTCGTGCTTTTTCTTCACCTTTGATCAACTTTTTTCTAGTGTTTCTGTTTGCAACCTTAGTCTAAACTAGCTAGCAAGCTCAACAATTTCAGTATCTTCTTATTCCTTAGAGAGGGATTTTATATTTGATTAAATAATTCAAAAGCTTCAAAGATATTCCAGAGACTGCTACTATCTTTATGCTACAGTAATAATCAATTAATTCTTTTTTGTTGATGATAAAGCTGGATGGTATTTGAAGAGCAACTAATGATCTTGCTGCCTACCTTGAGAAGACTCTACTCCAAGCTCCATTTTACCCCATCATAAGGAAGTTGCCACTGTACTTTTTGGCAGTGCAAATTGTTATCCTGTCTCTGTGTGGGTGTTCTAGTCAGATCCACCTCGCTAAAGTTTGTTCCCCCACCTACTCATGAATGCTACTGTATTGGAAAAGAGCTGCCTAATTTTCTGTGAATAAAAATGTGAAAGTTAGTTACACAGCCCCATTTACAGTGCTTCAAACATTCAATCTGTGTGTTCATCAACCAACAAAAATACAAAGATACTGAAATTGT
>WEKY01010444.1:7513-19652 GCA_013390045.1 Picathartes gymnocephalus
CTGTTTATCTGTATAGGTCACTTTTTTCATTCTGACTTTGGTATATTATTTTTCTTAAATCATGTTCAGGTTTTATTTCCAGAAAGTTGACTTCCATTTTTCTTTGTGCCCAGTACAGAACTGCTTACAGAAATAGCTGCATGTAAATAATCTTTTCAAAGATTCACATTGTAACAAAGTGAAACCTTTGATCCCTTAGTCTAGGTTCTTAAACACTGACAAGGTAAATTAGGGCTCCAATAAATTAATGATTCAGTAATGGAAAATGAGGATTCAAGTTTATAATAATGGGTTAAGTATAAATGAACTCTGCATTAAACTTACCATTAGGTGGAAGAAGGAAACATAATTTGCATCTGTATAAATGCACATGCTTTGTGGGAATCAGTAGCTGTTATGCCCAGAAGCATTCTCTGTAATGTCTTCTACTCAGTTACCGTCAGCATCAATTAGTCCACTATGATTATTCTTCTGAAATAATCTGAGATTAAGGAGAACTAAAAAACCCATATCTCTTTGCTTTAGGTTCTTTTTCTATTGCTAATATTTGGGAGTCCTTGATAACTTGCAAGTCACTGCTATACTGAGGCAATTAAATTTACAATCACGTTAGTAAACATACCTTAGAAATGCCGGAAAACTGCTAATCCCTTTGTTTATAATGACATCATTTACCATCAAGGTATATGTGTTTCATAAGGAAGCTATTAGGGATTATCTGATTAGGCATATAGGAATCTCTTCAGTGAACCTGTATGGTGTCTGCATACTGAAATGGGAAGAGGAAGCCCTCTCCATTTCTTTTAATTGAAAGTGTTCAGTGAGTTTATTTGATTGTCTTTTGCAATTATTCAGTATTTCTGTTGTGTACTGTATAAACAAACATGACAGAATTGCCAATAAATACCTGTATGAAATAAGTATAGGTGTGTAAATACATAAGTAAATTTGTACTCCTAATTCAGTCTAATATTGGCTACAGGCTGGAAGCTGAGTCCTACCATCAGTGGTGTTCCTGCCAACCCCTGAAAATAGGCCTCTTTGAATTCCTAAGTCTGATTGAAGATTGTTGATTTAATATTTTTAGAAGGAAAAACAAACCTAAATCAATGGAGAAGTACTTGGCTGGAGATGTGAATTGCACAAGCTATGTGTTCTCATTTGACACCTCAGGTAAAACAGACTCTGGAGGAATTCTCCATCCCATTCCTATGTAAATTCTGACCCCATCCCCAAAAAAATTCCTGCCACAGATACTTTCTATTCCTTAGTTAGACACAGGTAAAGAAACCTTAATTTTTGATACTGATGGTTTTTTAGTTGAACTCTGTTTTTCATTGGCTGGATAACATGTTGTCTTGCTCTTTTCCTGAGATGTATCAAAAAGACTTCATGCTAAAGAGGCAGTGTAGATGCAAATGTACACGAAAATCAGAAGCAGCATTTAAGAGAAAATAAATGATGGCTAGGACAAGAACTTGCAACATGAAACGGAAACTTGTATTGTATGCATAAATCCTTTAATTTAAATGTATATGTATATGCAAGCCCAGGCAGTCTTAGGAAAGATGAATGGAAGGGTATGAATGAAATGCTCAGATTTCCCAAGTGCCTCATTGTGATTGACTTCCAGGGAGGAATTCTGGAGCTGTGTTCCTTCTTCTATTGATCTGAGTAATAAAATAATAGAATAATAGAGTATTTAAAATAGAATAGAAGAAAAATACAAAATCTACTCTAAGATGTCCTTGCTGTATAGGCTTCAGAATTTGTGACGTACAATATCTCTTCTGGGTCTCTCTTTCCATGGGTGATACAGGCCAGTAATGCCATGAATAATCTTTCTTGAGTTAAGGACCTGGATTTGAGATCTCCCTAGATGAAACATTTGCTCTGAAATAAAATGTTGAGACCTTTAAAAGATTTTTTTTTTTCCCCTGATCTATTAGGTTCTTTGTTGTAGGGTCATTCTTCAGATTTAGATTTTAGAAACTAGAAATTTTGAAAGTATGAAGAAAGAGAAGACTAAAACCAAGAAAAAATGTTTCTTCTTAAGCAGTTTTTAGAGTTTGGAAAACAGCTATTAAAAGCCATAGCATATATGGCTCCTGTGGCTTCGTTAAACAGACAGCTCTCTAGCATTAAGAGTTTTTGTTTTCCAAAATTGTGCAGGATTGCCACAATAGAAATATATTTAGAATATGAAAATACATCAAGTACATATATAACTTGCAATAGGAAAGCCACAACTAAGATGTAAATGTTAGTGACTCTTTTTGCCTGTTACATGATACCTCGGTGGTGATTGTTGATGAAAAAAAATTAAGACCAGTATTTTATATTATTATTATTATATTAACAAAATATTTATTTTGAACATGATTAGTATGTTCACTCATATTCCATCAGTATGTGAGGCCATAAATATCTCAGCATATTGCAGGAACAGCTGGTGAGGCCTGGATGCCTAACTCAGGAATGCCTAACTCAGGCCCTGGCTGGGCATCTGGAATGGATGGAAGGGCTGCATTTTAGCCCTTCAGCCCTACATGCCTGTGCACTTCCCAGCCACACTTCACTCCCGGCTGACTTCAGCACCTTTCTTCGTAGCAAACTTCTGTAAACCCCTTTCTTTAATGCTTAGTC
This sequence comes from Picathartes gymnocephalus, assembly GCA_013390045.1. Taxonomy (NCBI): domain Eukaryota; kingdom Metazoa; phylum Chordata; class Aves; order Passeriformes; family Picathartidae; genus Picathartes; species Picathartes gymnocephalus. The sequence continues at coordinate 10,160 of WEKY01010444.1, forward strand.
TGTTCACAGGGGTTCCTTCCTGATAGCACCAGTCATGCAGACCTTGGAGCTCCCCGCTCAGTGGTGTAGATTTTAGGCATTGCTCTGCATAGCCAGGTGATGTCCAGGTTCCCCTGACTCTGCAAAAGCTCTGAGGAAGTGCAGTTCAGGACTGAAAAGCTGAGAACATACTTCAGAAGGGTGGAAAGATCAGCCCACTGTGCTACATAATTTTGAGTGAAACTCAGACTAGTCAATAACTCATGATGAGTTACATTTCTCGTGTCAGTGAAATCTGAAGCCTGCTAAGCTGAAATGGCAAATGTTAGCTTTTTTGAGGAAAAAGAAGTGACAGTGAGGCAGGAAATGGAGTAGCTGTTTTGGGATATGACAGCAAAGTGGGCTTTTTGTATTTGCTGTTGAGTGAAGACAAGGTTGAAGAAAGTGACTGCTCACAGGTAATGCTTTGTTTGAATGTGACCAATTTGTAGAACATGTAAAGCCAGTCATTTAAAAATTAGGAATGCTTAGAGTAGCAGCTGCAAGACTTAACAGCCAAACTAAACTCAAGCATAGCAGTGATGGAGATAAGGGAAATTTGCTACTATCCCCTAAATTTCCCCCCTTTGTTCTCAAGAACAATGTGCTAAGATTGCACCATTTCAAATGATGAGAGGAATTGCTTCCATTTCTTCTTCCATAGAGAGGAAATGGAAGCAATGGAAGTTTCATCTTTGCCTGAGTTACATACTAACGCACCAGTAAGCCTAAAATAACATTTGTATCTCCAAATTATAAAGCTCTACTTCAAAGCCTAAAATGTTTACCCACTGTGCTGGTTAGTCATGAGCTTTCTTGATCCAATAAATACTGTTTGTGTGTTTCTGTATTAACAGTTTGCCAAGTCATTCTATACACTATGTTTTTTCTTAGAGCAGTGACAGTTTTGGCAACATACATTTATAGGGTGATTTTCTTAATATGCTGTATTTGCTTTTCAAAAAAATCTCTATTTTCTTTCTTCTCCCTTTTTATAATCCTAGTTTCATGACCAACAGTTTTTATTCTTGCTTAGTTAGTATTAATGGATTTGTTTTTCCATGTCAATTGACATATTTTTTGCTTATTGACAAATATTTAATCAAAATGAGATTAATCAAATTGCATTAATTGCATTAATTGATCTGGCTGTGAAGAATGGGATTGTACCAGATAATGTCTGGCAGTATTGCATGGCCTAATTTTCTCTATTTCTGTTACACAGGTCACCAGTTACTTACACCCAGTAATTTTACTTGAAAAGCAAGTTGAAGTGATGGAGATTTTTTTAAATTAATATTATTCATCTTCTAGTAAATTCCAGTTTTCATTTTGTTTCACCCCTGTAAAAGATTTTATATTCCTTATTTTTATCTTTGATTCTTCAGTATCTCTTATGCTTCATTAAAGAGCAATCTAGTGCTTATTGTTTCTTCCAAATATGGATTATGATCAGATAGAGTAATCCATTATATATTTTTGTCAATTAACTGGCTATTACCTTGATTATAAAAAGGTGCTCCAGACTTCAGACAACATTTTTAGGTCCATGCTCTTTTGAAGTTTGTTACTCTCTTAAGTATGGACGTAAGAACTGTCTACAATAATCCAGCAATAGATCTTTTTTCTAATCTTTTACTTGGCATTTTCCTGTCAATTTATCAAAAGATTTTCCCTTTTAAGTTATTCATATGTCAGCAACAGTTTCAGATAATAGAGTTCTGGATTTCTAGCTGCCCAGATCTCAAAATACTTCCTATAAACATTGACTAAACTATTCCTCATAACATTCCTCCAGCACAAGAAGATAATTAGCTGTAGCTGGGAATATGACATATTTCACTTAAGGAAGGCAGTCTGAATTTCTGGATACCACAAGAGCTATCTCGTTTGTCAAGTGAAGTAGTTTGGATTTCTTGCCTGTTTGCATCTTTTACAATACTGATGGTTTCTTTTAAAAGGCTAAAGAGGTGTATTAATTCCTGTATTTAGCCTTGCACTGCAGTGCAGACCTCCTGAGCTATCCTGTCCACATATACACTTGTAACCATAATGCAGTGGAAAACATAAATTCATCTTTCATCCTACCATGAGTGCTAAAAAAGAATCAGTTGTTACTCAGCTTAATGCTGCTAAAAAAATTGTTCCGGTTATTGTTATGTCAAAGAGGCAAAGGCAGCCAAGTCTGTAAGAACAGAAATGTGGTTCAGTGAAGTATTTAAAGCATGAAGGGCAAGATTTATTGTTAGACTCCTAAGGATATGAATAGATGGAGAGGAGGGGAAAAAAGGCTCTGATTTGGAACAAGAATGTGATCCCTTATCCAGAGTATATTGGTGATACAAGTGTAAAGGTTAAACAGAGTCAAAGTCTTTGCTATCTGAATAGAAGAAAAAGGGAATGATGATGGAAGGTTCTGATATGCTTTATGAGTGTTTCGTTGAAGGCATTTAGGGAATTCCTGTGCAGAGGAGAAAGTTGATCAGAGAATTTAAGGAGTGAGTTCACAGTTGCAGAACCTTATTTCAGCTGAGGATGTGAAACCGCATTATAGTTTGATGGTAAGAAGTTTGAACCTAAGAAAGAACACAGAATCACAGAATATCTCAAGTTGTAAGGGACCCATGAGGATCATTGAGTCCAGCTCTGCCCCTCTCAGGGCCATATAGAACTAAACTATATAACCAAGGGCCAGAAAAATCTTGGGTCCAGAAAATCCTTGGACCCCTGACATATTTGGTGCCATGACCAGGAGAGCCTGTTGGAGTGACCAGCTACCCTCTCAGTGGAAAACCTTTTCCTAATGTCAAACCTGAACTTCTCCAGTGCAGCTTCATTCCACCTGGTTGTGTCCTGCCACTGGTCACCAGGGAGAGGAGATCAGCACCTCCCCTTCTCTGCCCCGGATGAGGAAAGTGTACCCTGCTGTCAGGTCCCCCCTCAGCCTTCTCTTCTCCAAGCTGAGCAAGCCAACTGACGTCAAATGATCATCGTAAGTCTTCCCCTCAAGGCGTGTCACCATCTGGGTCACCCTTCTTAGGACACACTTAAACAATCCCGTGTCATTCTTACACTGTGGCACCCAAACCTGCCCCCAGCACTCGAGGTGAGGCCGCCCCAGTGCAGAGCAGAGGGGGACAATCCCCTCCCTTGCCTGGCTGGTGATGCTGTCCCTGATGTCCCCAGGACAGGGTTGGCCCTCATAAGCACTGCTGACTCATGTTCAGCTTGCCATAAAATGGTTGGAATGACTCAAAAATGCATGTGAAGAGTCCATTTTTCCTTCTGTTTGAGATAAATATTTCCAAAAGGTTTAGGAAAAAGTGGTTCAAGACTCTCAGCAAGTGTCACACATCACAGTTGATGCAATCCAGGGAAATAAAGTGCTTTTCAGATAAAATCATTCAGACAAATTGTTTTGTTTTCCTGTAAGCTAAGATGTAGAGTAGTGGTTTAACTGGAAATGGAAAGAAATAAAATACAGGAGAAATAGAATAAAGAGACAATTAGGATTCCTTAGATCAAATCTCAGAAGCACAAATGCTCTGGCAATAGGTGCCAGATTTCATAGGTGCCAGGAATCCTCTGACACGTCTGTTGGTAGCCCAGCATGGAGAAGCAGGAGCTCCTGGACAATCTTGTAGGACTTGTGAATCCATATCATGTGTCTGCTTGGAAATAATTCACTCCTTTCCAATGCACCATGCAATCGCAGGGTTTGCAATCTTTCTTCCAAAGGCTGTAATTTATGTATTTTATATGTAATTTATACCTTCCTCTTTTTTTGTCTGCTGCTTGCAACTTTTCAGTTAGATATGTAAATATACAGAATTGTGGAATCACTGAATTACTGAGGTTGGAAAGGATGGCTGGATATCATCTAGTCCAACCCTTATGTTCAGAGTGAGATTTCATTAATGCAGTTATGCTTTGAGTCCATTGGAGTTTTGAGTACCCCCAGACTCCACAACCTCTAAGCTATCTCTTCCACTTTTTTGTCCCCTCTTCAATGAAAAAGGTCATTAAGGAAGATTTAAACAGCATTTACTCTTGGCCTGCTGCTTTAGTGGCTGCACCTCAGCTGGACATTTTGCCACTGGTTGAAATCCTCTGAGCCAGGTGTTTCAGCCAGTTTTCGGTATATTTCACTAGTTTGTACTTCATCATTAAGATTTTACATGGGACAGGTTCAAAAGCCTTTCCAGCATTTTTCAGCACCAGACCTTTCCTTAGATGCTTTTTTGAAAATCTAAAGAACTTTTGGCACATTTGAGTCCCTTTCATCTTGTCCAGATTATTATTTTTTGGTAGGTTATCTTAGGACATAATGAGAAGATAATAGTAGGCAAAGATCCTCACATCCTGATCAAGGCACTGATGAGTCTGAGTCTGTTTCTTATTTTGTGAAACAAACTAGTTTGGATGGGCCCTATCAACACAGTGCTGTAATCCTTTTGTTTGCCTTGTGGATTACAGTAATCAAATGTGCTTCTGACAAAATACATGTCTCTGGAAAAAAAAAAAACCTTCACCTGTATCACTTACTCATGTGAATCTGTTATACTTTTGTGAAGCTGCAGTTTTTCCAAGAATCATTTTAAAGGGAGACTGCTAATCATTTAAACATCTAGCTCATTACCTTATGTACAGTAGTGTCTATTTTTCACACATCATGGACTGTCCGAGCCAAGTGCAAATATAGCTGATTTTGTGCTTGTATGGCTGTTCTAAGCTGTTGCTGCTGGCATTTTTTGTGCTATCACCGCTTGCTGCTGCCACAGATAGAGTGGCACACTGCACTTGCAAGAGAGAAGTAGCAATGTCTTTATTGATGTAAAACAGCGATTTAACAAAGTTTGGTGGTAAATGCGTCGGCAGTTTGACAATATTCGATGGCAAGGTATACTTGATTGTTTACAGCACAGACAAAACTGTCCAGGAGACCATCCTGTTGAGTCATAAGGTTCAGAAGAGACTCCCCTGTGTTCTAAATTTTCAGATCAGAGTTTAGTTGTGGCGGGATCCAGACTTAGTCCCAGACTTAGTCAACACTTTATGACTAAAGTATTGTATGTGCGCAATCAATATTTTATGGCACGTAGGTAAGATTTCAAAGTTTAGCATGTTACTAATCACTTACCAAGAAACTTTTATGGCAATCTTTTATCTCATCCCCAAGGAGTAGGTTAGAGAGGTGTCCATGCTGAAGGGAAACTCCTGGCACACAGCCCCTGCCGTGCAGGAGAGCTGCACAGGCCTTGGGCTGTCCACTGTTTGCGGAGCAAGATGATTGACTTACGGTCATTTTTGCACAGCAGCTGTGTTCTGCTTGGCGCATGCTCAACCAGCCCTCAGCTGTTGAACAAGACTCACGGCCCTTAGGTGTCAGGCAAGATTTATAGCCCTTAACTATAGGGTTGCTGTCTGTGAGCCAGATGTAGCTGTCACAACCACCCCGGGTGGCTGTTGCACAAGCAGAAAACGGCAGGGTTGGAGCATATCACCAGAGCTGCCAAGACTGAAACAAAATGTTCTGAGTACAATCAGGTAATCAGAAGTTAGGACATTTCCCTTTGTTGCCCATAAAGTAGCTGAGAGATCTTTTCTGCTGCTGAGCAGGATTTCAAAATATTTTGGAAGGACTACTGGAATAATTTTTTCTGTCCTATTGTAATAGGATTCTGACTTTGTCATATAAAGGTCATTTCCCCTTGTTAATGCCATAGCGAGTGTTTTGAAAAAGGAATTTGTCAGTAGTCCTTAGTAGCTCACTTCAGTCAACAGCTGGATTAGACTTTTAAACTTTGTTCCACACTAAGCTGTCCTTTTATTTTTGGAAAAGAGTTGTGGCTCACTGCTCAGTTATTCTGTCTGAAATTCAGAGTTCTTTTGAAAGTCAGAAATTAAAATAACACAATACTCCTTGAATTACATACGAATGGGACACACAATCAGTTATATTCTCAGCCTGTTGAAATGTGAGCCGGCACTTTCTAAAAAGTGTGGTAATAGAATTTGGCTGAGCATATTTACGGGGTAGACTGACATAAAGACTTACTATGTAGGGGCTTGTCTAATCCACTTGTTTCATGATGTGAATCAGGAGGGAACCCTGCTTACAGGTTTTACTTTGGATAACCACACATAGAATGATTTATTTTGTAGTAATAGTACATATTATTCATGCTTTTGCATGGAAAATGCTTTCTGTTTATTTCAAACATTGGTTGATTTTTTTCTCTGTTGAAGGATTTTCTCATTTGGCAGTTGGGAGTATTGTTTTGGGATTTTTTTTTTAGTATAAATACAGAGATGACAGCCTTTTTCACATTGCTCTGTAGAAGGATTCCAGAGAAATATTGATTAAAATTTCAATCATAAGCACATTTTTCTTTTCATTATTTAGTGATCTAGCTGTACATTAAAATTATTCACATAACAGGAAGAAAATTCTGGGAGTACAAAAAGATTCTTGCTGGCCTTTCTTCAGGTAGTGCTAACTCAGTAAAGGAAAATTCTCTTTCAAAATGTTTCTTTTTTCTTGTTAGGGCTAGGGCAGTATATCCCTAGGCATTCCATTTGCATGTACACAGTAGGTTTTTAGATGTTATTTGTGGGATTTTGCAGACTGATTTTTTTCCCTCTTTTTTAAAAGAGCCTGACAATGTGAAATCTGGTCTTTTCATAGTCCCACCCACTAGAAACCAGATTATTGTGAATTACTCAAAAAATGTGGGCACCATGTCTGACCTTTTAAAACACTTTTAAAAGCTGAATTGCATCCTTGGGAAGAAGTAACTTTCCATGTTGAATTTATGTTATTTTTCTTTAACATAGAAATGCTACTAGTTCAGAACTCTTTTGGATGCTGCTGCTGTGAAAAAATGTTATGGCAGCAAAAATGCGCTTAGGAATTCAGAACATAACATACAACTTTTTTTTTTATCAGTGTGCCATCTTCCTGAGACTTAGACACTGTCCTTTTAGAGGAAAAGGAAATGTTATTTTCTTAAGTTTACCAGTTTATAAGTTACTATGCTGTAATTTATTGTCTAAAGTGGTAGTAGTAGTAATAGTTGTAGTGGTAGTGAGATACTACTCATCCTCTTGATGGTCTAGAGACTACTTCCAGGGCAGCTGATTTTCACCAGGAATGTGCATTAAGAATGAGTTGATCAGTCACCTTGACCTCTTCTTTGCCTTCTAAATGTGTGTTCGTTTTAGTGTCAAGGCTAGCACAGGGTGCTGTGGCTTGGCAGGCCCTCGGTGACACGGCGTTTCAGGCCACTGCTGCAGTTTGAGTGAGAAGCCCAGGTGCTGTGCTCAGGGCTGCCAAGCAGACTGCCCTGCTGGTGGCCTTCCCTGAGGGACAGCAGGACCAGGACACATATTTGGATTTTGTCGTGTTGCCCTCCCACCGCAGGTGACCTTTGCTGTTCCAGAACTCATCTCTTGTCTGTTTCTCCTGGTTTCATGTAGGTGCTGGGATGGCTGGAGAAGGTTGTGATTTGCAGTCAAGCTGAGGGAGGCGTGAAGCATTGTCCATCCCCTGCTGAAATTTGAGGTAGTGTGTAATTTTTATCTTACCTGCAAGTGACTTTATTACCAATGTTGGCTAAGCAGATTGATCAATAATATCCTGTAATGCCCTACAGATAATCCACACAGATCCTAGGATTCGTTCCTGCAGGAGGTGACAATTGTAACGTGCATTATACAAAATTCTGATTGGGATCTAATTGTAATATTTTAATACCCAAAACAATAGAGATATATGAATTAAGGCTGTCAGATTCAGTCCTGATTAAATTGATGACTTCAAGCCCTTCTGTCAGTCTCTAGTAGCCAGCATTTGAGACAGAGGGCTGGGTGACTCTTAAAAGTGGTTAAAAACCATTTTTCCTAGTCAGAGAAAAATGATTATACTGCATTTTAATGAGCCATTTCCCACTTAGAGTTTTGTTTAGGATATTAATTGCCTGACTTTCTAAACACGCTATTGGAACAACTGGAGAAAAAAAAAAATCTGTATGTTACGAGTGAGCATGTGAAAATGCCTATCAGAATGCCTATTGTAGATAACAAATCATGGTTTAAATGACACTTACAAGTGTCACTGAATTCGAGTGTACGTATTGGTTCTAATTTGTATCCAGAATGTATTACTGAAAGCCTAATCAGAATACAGTGGGGTAAATTTGAATCAAACATCAGAGAAATATTCTGTTGTATAAGAGATTGAAACCTGTGATTGCTCGTGGCGTGAAGCTGAAAAGCTGTTATCTGGTGTTAAATTGCTTCATGAGACTTTACAGCTGCTATCTGTGTACTGTAGCAGTTTTATGAGACTTGAACTGGCTATTCCTGTCTAAGTGTACACAGTTGTTCTATCATTAAACTGAAGAGAAATTCTAGATACTTATTGGTTACAATAACAGTAGGTAACACATGCTATCCTATGTCTGTCTGTGTCCTTAATGTTTCTGAAACCAGGTGGTAGAACTCTAGATTCATTCATTGCACCATGGATCTCTGATTGGGATATTTGTCTATACCAATTTCACCAAGAAAATTAGAAGGTCAGAATAGTGAAAAGTTACTTGTAAAAATGCTTGTAAAGTATGCATAAATTAGTGATTAGTGACCTCCTTAACCAAAGCCTTCTTTGTTATGGTTACCATTCCTTTTCATACAGAGTTCTGCACACCTGCGAAAAAGTTTATGAATGACTTCTCTTATTTTATAGCTGAAACATGGCCAAAAAACCATACAGAAAACTGCTTCTGTGCTCTGTTTTCCTGGCTTTCCATGCCCAGGGAGCCATTTGATCTGTAGCTAAACTGCCCATTCCTGATTGCTCTGCAAGCAGCCTGGCACTGGAAGGACACAGCTTGAACACGGGCTCTGGCCTTGTTTCTGAGCTCCACCGCAGGCTCACCCGCATTCTGTCACCCTCTGTAACCGTGCTGTGTTTCAGCTTCCTGTTTGTAAGTGAAGGCCAGTAATTATGAACTTTCAGAAGGAAGCAAAGCATCCCAATCCTTAGGAAATGCTGTTACTTGCACAGTACCTGTCATATTTGATGTGATATTGACACAGTGTTACCAGGGAGAATTTAAACATTTTGCATTTAAATGTGACTGGGTTTTAGTCTATTAAGTGCATTACTCTAGTCATCTGCTATCAAATGTGGTTACTGAAGAAAAATTTCTATGCCATAAGGGAACTAAAAATCAGGACTGATTTATGCATCGGGGCAATTCAAAACTCTGTCTGCTGGGATTTTCCACAGTTTTAATAATGTTGGGAAAAATATACGTTATGAGGAAGTGATTTATTGAATATTGCTGTACAATTTGTTGAACCTAAGAGCAGTCAGTCTCGTCACGCTTATGGCTGCTTTCACAAGATTAGTGTGATTGGTAAGTGTCATACATATTTTAGGAGCAGATGGTATCATTGCTAATGACTTCTT
>WEKY01010447.1:5384-38280 GCA_013390045.1 Picathartes gymnocephalus
CCGCCGGCGGGGCGGAGGCGGCGGCCATCTTGGATTTAAAGGGGCTGTGCCGCTGAGAGGGCGGGTGGTGCCGGCCGCGGGTCTCGCCCCGCCCCCGCCGGGACCGGGACAGCGACCGGGACCGCCATCGAGGTCTTGCGCCGAGCAGGTTGGACGGGTGGGGTTACGGGGGCTCGGTCGCTCCCCTCGGCGGCCCTGGCGGGGGGAGGACGCGCGGAGCCCGGCGGCTCAGGCCGGAGCGGGGGCGGCCTTCCTGGGGCGACGCTACCCCGCGGGGCGCGGTGGGACCCCTACGGGAAGCTGGGGAGGTCCCTGTAGTGGGGCTGGGATTGACTGGCAGCGCGCCCTGGCCACCGAGGCAGCGGAACGAGCGGGGGCGAGGGCAGCGTTCGGGCCGTCCCCGCCGTGCCCGGATTCGGCGGGCCTCCGTAACGCTGCGGGTCGGCGGGGTCAGCGTTACGGGTGCTGGCGGCTCTGCGGACTTTGGAGCCGGCGAGGCGCGCTCTGCGGGATCAGCCCCCTCCAGCACCGGGGGAGCCGCTGGCTCGGGAGCCCTGCCGGTCCCCGCTCTGCTCGGGCAGCTCCGGGTACACAGGCTCGGTGCTCCTGGCCGCCCCGCGGGCAGGGCCGACTGCCACGCAGGGACGGCCGGCGGAGACCGGGAGCCCCTCAGGGAGGAGTGGAGGGTGTATATGGCAACCATGGGTCGGCCCGAAGTCCCGGCCATGGCTGTTTCTAGGGGGCCGTGGGCGCAGACTGCGGGATTCACTGCTCTATAATTAGTCTGCGTCTTCATTGCCAGGAATGGCTTCCGCTGTAACACAAATAATGTATGTTTGCACTCCTGCTATATAACTTATGTGACATGTAAGCGTGCCATAGCTTGTACCCCCCAGCCAGCCAGGTTTGCCCTCCAGAAGTCGGGAATGGAGGACAGCAAGGTGCTTTAGGAAAGAAATAGATGTTGTGAGATGAGGCAAGAGAGAACCTGCGTGTCAACATGGCTGGGCTGTTCGTGCTGGGATACCTGAAGCCCTTTCCCTTCTGGGGGAAGCTGTGGGAAGGAACAGGAACACCAGTGCAGTACTGGTTCAGGCAGATGTAGGTAGCTGGGGACATCGTAGGGAGCACCATGACAGTTGTGTATTACCGTGGATGGGATGGCTGTAGCAACAATCCAAGCTGGATCCTGTGTCTTCTCTCTGAGGAGAGCAGCCAGAGACTGAACAAGTGCTTCCCAGCGGTGCCAGGCTCAGCCCCACACTACGCAGTGTGGACGCAATAGGGCACCAGCCTTCCCAGATCTCCTGTATTTGGCCATTGCTGTGGGCACAGCGACAGCAACCACGCAGCTGGAGGGCTCTCTGCAGCTATACCAGCTTGACTTTAGGGGCTGGGATGGGGTCAGCAGTGGGGACACAGGCGAGGGTGGTACCAAACAGGATGTAAAACCTTCCGCCACAGGATGGAGGATGGGATGGAACAGGGCTTTGGCGGGCTGAGCAGGAGCCCGATGGTGGCCAATGCTCCTTCGGCAGCATTTGGCGGCACCGCGGGTGCTCGGCCCTGCTGCGGGGCGCTCCCGTGGATCCCTGAGGAGGGAGCTGTGAGCTTGCCGTGCGTGGCGCTTTCTGCGCTCCCAGAAGAGCGTCCGACAGTCCTGTTCCCGTAGCCTGTCCGCATCCCTCCCCTCCTCCTGCCGCAGTGTGGTTGGCTGCCGAGCGCCGAGTGCTTGCGCCGCTGCTCGCTCCCAGGGCAGCGCCGCAGACGGAGCCGCGCAGCGCCGCGGCCGCCGCTCCTCCGCAGCCTCCGCGGTCACCGGCGCCGGACAAGCCGCTGCAGGCAGCCAGGTACTGCTCCTCTGCGGCGTGGGGCGGGGGACATTCCCATCTGGTGACTGAGGCGGGCAGGGTGCCCAGCTATCCTGGAACAAAGAACCGCTTTGATGCGTGAGTTTCGGGCAGAGCTGATGAAAACTTTTTTTCCCTTGTGAAGCTTTCGCTTAGCCAGGTGGGCGTAGAATTTTCTCTGTGGTGGTTCTGAGGGGTGAAGGGGTTTCTCTGGCTTGTTTGTTTCAAGGATACGCAGCGGGCGTGCCTCCTGCTGCCAGACAAAGCCGGAGAAGCGATGACGGAGGCAGGTCGTACAGCAGTGGCTCTCAAAGAGCCTTGTTTCGCCCTAAACCCTCTTTCCATTAATTAACTGCTTCCTAAGCTGTTCCGAAGTGGAGCTGCACCCTACCAAAAGTGGTGTGCTGGGGAAATCGCTGGTAAGCTTCTGTGAGGGAGAGGATGCGCCTGGGAGGAGGTGTCTGAAGAAGAGCTGGGGGATGGTGTTGCGGTAGAATGCTCTGGCCAGGCAGCCGGGAGAAATCTGCACAATGGTGGGAGGCAGCAGCACATTACCAGAAACAGCAGGCTTCCCTGCGTCTTGCATAGCTGGCATCTGGCACTCTGCTGCAGTCCCATGCTCGGGTCTCCTCTAGTGCCCTTGATCTCCTCTCTGCCCTGCCACCTTGGAGATAGGGAAAACATCCACTCCTGCCTGTGCTTGTGGGGAAAGAGGGTGGTGTTCAGCACGCATCAGGTCAAAGATCTGGCCAGCTCAGATACAGGGTAAATAAACATGGCTGTGCTTTGCTGTAATTGGCAGAAGGAGCAGGAAGCATGTGTTCTCTCATCTGCTGTTTGGGGGGAATGTCCAGCTTGAAACAGCAGCATTAACCCCAAATACCAAAATGGCTCTTGGGGCACAAAGGACACGTGGCAAGATTCTGACCTTGGCAAAGTTGCTTAATTTGCTGGGAGAGAGCCATGTAGGTCCTCAAAGAGCTCTAGCCAGACAGGGGAACCGGAGATAAAACAAATCCTCTTCTTGTTATACAGGTAGAGGTTTGTCCCTGTGACTTTGCCTGCCTTGCTGTGGTTTACAAAACCTGTTTGCTTCTGGAAATAGGAGCGCAGTCTTGCAGCCTGCAGTCAGCTGGTCTTTGTGGGTGCCCCAGGCGCACCATGGAGGGAGTGTGGGTACACCAGAGCCCTTCAGGGCACACAGAGTGGCTCCAGAGCTTCTGCTGGTCCCATCTGCGTCCTGGTTATCTGCCGTACTGCTCAGGCACATCCAGTGCATAGCCCTCACATTACACAGATGCCTGCAAAGGCACTGGCTCCTGGGAATTACTCTGCCTGCTTTAATACTGCTTCATGCTGTCAGGGCAAGGTAATAGCTCTTGCTCTGTTTTTTATAGTGCCAGACTCCCAATCAGATTCTGAAGCTGGGAAGAGATGCTTGCCCTGGCTCCATTCCAGCTGCTTAGCTCTTGTCTCCACTAGCCTGGAAACATGTTTTAATGGTGTTTCGCTGTAGTCCTAGGCGCAGCAGATGCAGAATGGATTTGGTGAGCTGCTGCAGACATGAACAAGTTTAAAAACAAGGTCTTATCAGCTGATCTGGAAGTGCCAGCATAAGCTTGCTGGTGGGAGTGGTGATGACTGCTGTTCTCATTGCAATGGCCTGCTGGAAGGTGCAGATTTTCCCAGCCAGCTGGGGTTGTAAACAATATGTACAATCAGGGAAAAATGGTTTTCTACTAATGGCAAAAATCGGTCCTATTTGATTTGCTTGGTTGGTTTTGCTGTTGTTGGTTGTTTGTTTTTTTTTTTCTTTAACCCTTGTTACTTCCAATATCTGTATTCTTTGGTAGTAACAAATGGAGTGAGACCTTTGTGAACTTGAAAGGAATTAATGATGTGATGCAAAGGCAACCAGACTACCTGCTCTGCCTTCCTCAGAGTACATATCTGTATTGGAATTGGATCATGCTTTGATAATACAGGAATTGCTTGCTCTGGTCAATCAGAACAGACACCAGTACTTTTTGTCTTGTCCATTTCCAGCTGTGGGCTGGAAAGTGGGAGGAGTATAGGAAGCTCCTGTGTTCTTTCTGTAGTGGTTTGAACATGAGTCACTGTGGCCAGTTCCTTGTAAAGCCACCTTATCACTGCCTTGCCCTGGGTTTCAGGAAGGTTATGTGATGTTGTGTGTTTTATTAGAGATTGTAGATGGTAGGGAGCTGAAGTTCTGGGACACAGAGGAGTGTTAGGAGGCTCCCTTCATGCTCTTTCCCTTCAGCTCCAGTCTCATTGTGGGAGAGCCCTTCTGCTTGAGCTGCAAATCCAGTTCCTTAGTCCTAGTCCCCTGGGTCTCTTGCAGCCTGCTGATTAGCACAGACATTCCCAACACAAGCCGTCCAGTACCTAGAAAAAAACCCCAGAGCTTCAGAGTCAGCTAGAGCTGGCACGCGTCAGCTGCTGAAAGAAGCAATCCTGGCCTTGTTCCCTGGACAGGGATCAAGGCACATCAACAGCGCAGTCAACTTGTACTGTGTTATACATGACTCTAAGGATTGGAGAAACTGGTTGGGTGAAGTCTTTCTGGGCTGAGAGACTGCCTTGAAAGCCATCTGAGGAGGTGCCTGGATGCCAAGGAGAGTCTTGGTTTTGGGACATAGGAGAATGTGAGTGAGATAACTTCTTGCCTTTACTGCCTGCTGTGTTGTTGCAGGTGGATTGCTTTGGGAATCCAAAAATCCCTGTGGGACCTTGCTGGAAGGAAGCAGGCACTGCATTCCCTTTCTCTGGACCTTGGGTCAGTTTCCAGTGCTGTGATGCCTCGCTTCTTTGTCCTGAAGACGTGTTTGCTAAAGGCAAACAGATTGAGTTTAAGGAATTCAGATGAATTTTTTTTCTTATCTTATTTTTTTTTTTCCACAAGAGGATGGTTAAATCATGGTACAGGGGTCTTAAGTGTTTGTGGGATCTCCATTTTGGGAGATGGTCCTTTAACTAGACCATCAGATCATCCTTTAACTAGACCTGATCAGAGACCTGCTTTGAGTGAGGGAATGGACCAAAGACCTCTAAGCATTTGTTCCGAGTAATACTCTTCAAATAACACTCAAGCCAGACTCTTACTGAAGGGAAACTTACAAGACAACAGTCCCTCTATAGTACTTTCAGTCACCTGTGTGTTGGTTTAACTCTCTAGAGTGTCTGCAGTGCAAGAAAGGTCCGGGCTGGAGGCTGGCATTAGGAAAGGACTTTGGGCAGAAGATGGGAGTCTAGGTGTCCCATTTTTTGGCAGTAGGGTGTAGAAACTTATGAGACAACTGGTGGCAGAGCATATCATGGACGTTAGAGTTTGAGTGACATCTTTTGACTTTATGATTGCAGCTCATGGATATGTTGGGTATGAATGCCCAGGATGCTGCCTCCTCCCTGATGTCCTCTTTGTGTGTTCTTAGTGGCTCTAAGGGAGATGCAGGCATTTCTGTCAATGGTAACAAGCACCACAGAGCACCGTTCCTGCTCTGTGTCTCACGTGAACCTCAGCATTTCATGTTTTGCCCATATTAGAGCAGCTCTAGAAATACCAACTTGGATTGAGCTCAGCAGCACCAGTTTGTCCCTTTTCTGTGGTTCTGCTCCAAGTGGCCTGGGGATGGTGACCTTGAGCACAGTGGCTCTTCTAGTAGTGGTGTGTCGGTGTGTCCTGGCTGTGCAGTGGAAGCCTCAGAGGCTCTGCACCGCTGACTGTAATCTCCTACAATCTGTTTGTGTTCTGATGCTGTGGTACCAAAATAAGAAAATTTGTGCTCATAACATAGCCTCTGTGATAGCTGTAACTTTGTCACTTTGTCTGCTTTTTACTGCTTTTATTCTATTTTTCAGCATCCAAAGTATTAGGTCCAGGTTTTGTTGCAGTGTCCCTTAGGAGTGAAGACTCGCTGTCTTACTTGCAGTCTCACTTCTAGCTTCATTGGAGGTCAACCACTCATTCCAGAGACCCTTTGTTGCTCAACAGTAATGAGCTGCCAGAGGTTCAAGGAAAAACAAACAAAACAAAAAACCCTCCCTGCTTTTATGAAGTCGTTTTGCTTCCCAAATGTATAACCTTGCAGTTTCTCCAGGTAGTAAAAGCATGTCTGACAGGAGGAGACTGGGATAACTATGATGAAGCAAGACAAAGCCCTGCGTTTCCATTTCTAAATGTTATCATTGCTATCTATCTCCCAAATGTGGTCACTTGTTCTTGCTGTGGGTCAGACTTACTCTTTTCCACAGGAAGTTTTTTTCCAGAACCCAGCTGTCTTTCTGCAACTACTTTACATCACTTATACCCTTTAGATCACCTTCTCCTATGGAAGAATTTGCTGCTGAAAATCTGTTTCACTTCTTTACAGAAAGTGCTGGCAGACCATCTGCAGTTTGAAGGATGCTGCAGTTATTGTATTGTGCATGCAGGGAGGCAGCGAACTGGATTCTTTGAGTTGTTCATAGACCTGAGATCTCTGTCCTGTTGTAGTTTACTCCTGATTTCCCTGATGCTTCTCTTACCCCACCCCCATAGTCTTCTAGCATTAGGCATCATAACCTAAGCTTTAAGATTCGCTTGGACCCGTTTAATCTGCCATCCTTATAGATGTTGTGGGTTGAAGACAGAAGCAGTGAAGCTTCCAGCTCTTTCCTCTTAAAGGCCTCGCATGTGGGAGCAGTTTTGAGAGGCAGAAAAATGAGCTGCTGAAATTGCTGATGCTTAGTGATTTTGCAGTTATGCACTTGAATACAGGAGGAAGGTTTTTGCCTGGCAGGATGTACTTGCTGATGGATTCCCGGCTTGATCGCTGCAGCTGCCACAAAGCTCAGTGCACGCATGTTCCTTCCCTGTCCTCCAAATGGAAGCAGAAGAGGGGAGATGAGATGGGTGTTGTCGGAAAGCCAGGCTATTCTAGCAGCTCACTGTAAATAGGGAAGATGTGCCAAGTAGAGCGGAAACGTGCGGGTAGAGACTTGGGCTGGGACACCTGCAGGTCCATGAGGACTGCAGCAGGATCAGCTGGGAACAGGGTTCTCCATCTCTTGAGCTCGGTGGAAAAGCATTCTTCCTATTCCAGTCTGAGCCTCACCCTGCAAAAGGCAAACCATGGTGTGTCCCCTCCTCTCTGAAGAAAATCTCCGAGTGTTTTCTGCCTGGATAAAGGACACTCAGTGCCCCTTAATGTAAAGGAGCAGGAGGAGTGCATATACAGCAGCCTCAGCCTGCCTGACCTTGGTGTTGACTGCCATAGTGAACGTTTCCTCTTTGGAGGGCTGATCACCAAGTGTAGACCTGCCAGCACTGGGGAGAACTAGAAATAAGCTCTTTGGAGGAAAATTTCTGCTTTGGAAGGTTAAATCAGCTCCCACTGGTGTTTGTTGCTTTTCTTTGCTGTCTAAGAGGTAGCAGCATTCAATTGACTTCTCTGCAATCTCCTGTTTGTTTTCTTGTTGAGCAGCTGTGTATTGCTCTCTGTCCAGCCTGGACAATCCTCTGTCCACTGTTGAACATGGAAACATGTTGGTACCTAGCAGAGCTGTGCTTCCAGGATGTCATTCTAGGGGAGAAAGGCTGAGGCTGTTACAGATGTTTGCACAGCCAGTGAGAGAAGAAAAGCTTCTATTGGGATGCCTTGAAGGATCTGAGGATGTAGTTGCAGGGTAGGATGTCTTACATGCTGTGGATCAGGATGTTTTGATTTATTTTTCCTTCTCAGCCTGAAATCTTTGCAGTTTCAAAAAACAAGTTGATTGTGAGGACTGTGAAATGCGAGAATGTTTTCTACTGGAAGAGCTGAAGAAAGAATGTTGCTGTAGTAGAGGCGCTGGTGGTTTAACACAGCAGTTTCACAGTTGAGGAGTAGTTCTGTGTGCAGTGGAATTAATGAGGCTGATTTTCTATGGATCTGGGTCTTGTCTGTCTGACTCTGTTACCTAGCAAGGTGTGAGTTCTGGTGGCTTTTTACCCTGTAACATGTTTCTCTTCCCAATGTGTTTGCATTGCACTTTTTTAAGATGGCAGCAAGATCTCTGTATGGACCTAAGTGATGCTGCCATGAAAACTCTCAGCGTTTCACAGCTGGCCCAGTACCCAGAAGGACTTGTACTGCTCAGCTGTGTGAGTTTCAGAGCAGAGTTCTAGTTTTTTGTATGTTGGATATGAGGCTGTTCCTGGGTATGTTCTTGGGTCCCAAGCATTGCCTATGGTCCAGAGAACTCCCACTTCCCTGTTTTCCTGTTTGCAAGTGAGTTGGGGTATGTTTCCTTATAAGTTGGAACCAGCAGTGGGGCCATTTAACCCTTTAGCAGTTACTGCCTTGGGTTCTGTGGAAGAGGTAAGTGCTTGCTGAGCCTTCCTGGGAGGCTGTCTGGACCTATGTCAGAGCGTGAGAGTCCATGGCCAGATGAGGCAGCACTAACACCCTTTGGGCTGCCGACCTCTTTTCTTTAGGGCTGGGAGTTGTTGCTCATTTCTTCCTGAGTTGAGCTCACCTTCAGAAGTCTGCCTTAGGCAAGGCTTCCCTTATTGCTTTAGCACTTGTTCACACTCCAGATGTGTTAGAAAGCTGGGAAAAAGAATAACCAGGAGAATTGTTGACCAGAATGCATAGCTGCCAGTTTCTGGAGAATGGGTTTGGAAGATAGGTTATGAGTGGCAACCAATTCTCAACAGACCTATTTTTCCTTTTGAAACAGTAGTCTATGTCCTCTATCTTGACCTTAATGAGATTTTTTGTGCTATTCTTATCATATGGCTTCTCCAAAGCAGACTGGCAGAAGTCATGGTCCAGATGAGACTGTTTTGGTATAAATTGCCCAATGTGCAGGGTTAACTGCATGTGGAGCATGACAAATACCCCAAAGTGGAAGATACAGTGAAATATGACTCAGAATTGGTGCTGATGCTAGATCATGAAGTGAATGTGAAGTCAGCATTGTGACTTTGGGGGAGGATGATTCAGTTCTTGTTCAGAGGTGTGAACAGAAACCCAGCCTTCAAGAGACATGAAGTGTTTCTGCCCTGCTTGAGGGTTCAGTAAGGTCTCCATTGTGTGTCGAGTGTTTCCTCGCCTTCCTGAGGGATGGATGTACATCCTGGGAACAGAAACCAAAGAAGAGTTGAGAGGAGAGTTCAGGCCTATAAAACAATTGGAGGAAGAGTGAGGCTAAAGAGGAGGAGATGAGTGGGTTTAATAATGAGATGTGATACTTAAAACAACTGTCCCACTGCTGTTTGTTATCTTCACTTTAAGTGCTGCAGTGAGGATGAAGCTGGGCCTCTCTGTCTGGGGCGCGTTTCCCAGTAGCTCCCTGACAGCTGGACTGTGGGATCACCCTGGGCAGAGTGCACAGGTAGGAACCCTGCCAGAAAGGGAGCTCTGCTCTCTGTTCCTGTAGCTGGGCCAGTATTTCTGTTCGCTCAGAAAAACAGGCACAAGGGAGCTGCCGAACAAAGAGCTCAAACCGTGCAAAGGTGGGTCCTACAGGACGTCAAAGGCAGATCTGCTGGCAGCAATTCCTTCACCTTCTCCTGTGTAGCTTCTGGGCAGTTTGCCAGCTTCCTGGCAGCAGGGCCCTGGGCACTCAGGTTGCAGAGGCCTCTGCCAGCTCCAAGTAGCAAGGAGGTGCTGCCTGCACAGGGTATTGCAGGAGGCTGGTTTTGGAGTGACCTGATAGCAAGGTTGGGAGGTAGCTTTATTCTTGAGTAATGTGAAGAGACTGCTGGGCTGGCCCAGCTGGCGGGAGAGGCTGGGACTGTGCTAGATGAGTGAGTCATGGAGCAGCCAGGGTCTTCCTACAAGGGGTCTTGCCTGCCTCTTCTGTCTCAGCCTCTGGCCTGTTGTGTTTCTCTAGCTCCTGGACTTTGTATGCAGGGATCCTGCAGCCACATTAACATTGTGGGTTGAAGCGCTTGGTGTCCCTGTGCAAAGGCAGTAGCTGGGTACTTTCCCATTGTATATTGGGGGAACAGGACAGGGAAGGAGTTCTTAGGCTGTCCTGAGGTGTCCTTGGGCTGGCAGCACAGTGAATAAAGATGGAAAAGCTGTTGGTGCTTCAAGTCAACACCTGCACAAGGATTATGTTAGTGTGACAGTAGCTGTTGGTGTATGTGAGCTTCCCCAGTCAGGCAGTGGTGTGGTGTGTCCTGCTAGTGGCATGTCCCTAAGTGCCGCAATGACAGTTTTGTGCTGAGGCTGAGATCCTCAGGACATACTCTTCTGGTCAGGGAATTTTTTGGCACAGTAATACCACTGATGCCTCCCTGTCTGAGATGCTCTTCTAGGAGATTTTCCTTTGAGGAAGCAGAAAGCTTTGAGCTGGCATCCTTCCACTTTGTGTTCTCTTTCTTCTGCAGTCAGAAGTGTTGAACTCTGACAGCCTCTCTGCATCAGTGGTCTGTGGGCAGAAGGTGTATAGATTGCAACCTCAGCTGCCAACCACAAATCTCTGCTCTTAAATGGAAGCTAAATTAGTCTTCCCCCTGCTGGGAGTGAGAGGGTGTTGGAGGTCAGCACTGGTTGTAGCCTTTTTGTCTCCTGTCCACGTGGGCCACCTGCGCTGGTTGCTAGCACTCTTGGCCACAAAAGCAGAGGCAGTGCCTTGACAGCTGCCTGCTGCCAAGGGGAGAGGGGAAGATGAAGGAGAAGGGCTTAGAGTAGGCAATCAGTTAAGTGCTGTCTCTGAATGGTTGAAGGAGGTTGGGATACTTGTCTGGTTGTGGCTCTCCGAAGCAGCCCTGAGGCACTCAGGTTTTGTCTTGGTCTCTCTGCAGGGCTGCAAGAGTAGGACTATGTCCACCATGGTGTACCCAAGGGAGGAGAAACTGGACAAGCTGAGCCAAGAGGAGATAATTTCCAACACCAAGCTGGTGATGCAAGGGCTGGAAGCACTCAAGAATGAACATAACTCCATCCTGCACAGCCTGCTTGAGACCATCAAGTGCCTGAAGAAGGATGAAGAAGCCAATCTTGTGCATGAGAAATCCAACCTGCTTCGCAAGTCGGTGGAGATGATAGAACTGGGGCTTGGAGAAGCTCAGGTGAGAGTGGTGGGTGATCCCATAGGTGTTATCTGGGATTGATGGAGGAATGGTAGGCATGTGGCCATTTCCCATAAGCTGCAGGGAAGGGGCTAAGTGTAGAAGGCTAGTGTAGCTGGACCCTAAGCATGCATGTGAGGGAGAGACCAGATTGTGATTGTTACTGACTGAGACTCTTAACAAGGTGATGATGGCATTGTCCAACCATCTGAATGCTGTGGAGTCAGAGAAGCAGAAGCTGCGTGCTCAGGTGCGGAGGCTGTGCCAGGAGAACCAGTGGCTGCGTGATGAGCTTGCCAACACCCAGCAGAAGCTGCAGCGCAGTGAACAGACCGTGGCTCAGCTGGAGGAGGAGAAGAAACACCTTGAGTTCATGAACCAGCTGAAGAAGTATGATGAGGATGTCTCGCCTTCGGTATGCCCTGGTCCTTTTGAGCAGCTGCTTTTGTGGGTCCAGGAGGTTGGACAGGGGTGATAACTGCCTGGGTGTGATAACATTGCCTTGGGTTTTGCCCTTTCCCAGATACCATGCACAGCAATGCCTGTAGCTAAAGGGGGCCTGCATGGGAAAGAGTCTCTGGATTTTGTTTTGTGTGGGGAGATGGTGGCAGAGACAGCAGGAGAAATTGAATGTGTTGGTGGGCTGCAGAAGGGCCAAGAGTTTGGCAACTGACTCAGCCCAGGCTACTGCTGTTTCTGCTGAGAACCAGCAGTATTTGTGATTCTCATCCTCTCAGGAGGAGAAGGAGGGTGACTCCACCAAGGACTCTCTGGATGACTTATTCCCGAATGAGGAGGAGGAGCATGGTCCTGGATGTAAGTGTTGGCTCCTGCATGGGTGCTGCCTGTCTCTGTTCAAGCCTGCTGGGCCAACTGTGCTGTGTTTATTTCTGTGCCCACAGTGCCCCACCAGCACAGCAGTGCCGTGGCAGCTGCCCAGCAGGGAGGTTATGAGATTCCTGCACGCTTGCGCACCCTCCACAACCTTGTCATCCAGTACGCCTCTCAGGGACGCTATGAGGTGGCTGTGCCGCTCTGCAAGCAGGCACTGGAGGACCTGGAGAAGACATCAGGCCATGATCACCCTGATGTGGCTACCATGCTCAACATTCTAGCACTAGTGTACAGGTGAGCATGGTGGGAAGGGCAGGGCTGCGCTAGGACAGCTTTCTGCCTCTCCTGTTTCCCTTTACAGCACATCCTGGGGCTCCTCCAGCTTCCAGTGGTTTGCCTTTCAGAAAGGTTTTGGCCTAGATGGGGTATTTGGTTTGCCAAACTCCCAGATATAACTAGGGATGGACTAAAGCAGGGAGGAATGGAGAAATGAAAGGACTGTGAGGGCTAAGTCTGTGTGGAAGGGGAGACTGTTCACAGTTCTGGCTGCTATGGGCTATAGTGTCCAAATCCCAAATAACTGGTTGACTTTGCACTACAGGGATCAGAATAAATACAAAGAAGCAGCGCACCTCTTGAATGATGCTCTTTCCATCCGTGAGAAGACTCTAGGCAAAGACCACCCAGCGGTGAGTGTCTCCCTCCTCTTTCAGTCACTTCTTCACCTTTGGGTGATGCTGGAGCACTGTTCCAGCAGTTTTACTGCTTCAGTATTTCCTGCTGACTGGTTCAGTATGGCCTGTAAGGAGTTGGCTTCTCTTGGATCCTGCAATATAGGCAGGTTAGCCTTCTGTCTCTGGACCACCTCATCTTAAGAAGCAGCAGTACTGCAGGCATGGAAGAAATGGGACAGTCACTGTTACTGTTGCTTGTGCCCCTTGTTCGGTCCTGCTGAAATTTGCTTTGTTTCATGGAGAAGCTTCTGTCTCTGTAGGTGGCAGCGACTTTGAACAATTTGGCTGTTCTCTATGGCAAGAGAGGGAAGTACAAAGAAGCAGAGCCACTGTGTAAGCGAGCCCTGGAAATCCGTGAGAAGGTACATGTCTCCCATGCTCTTTCTCCTTTCAGCTCTCCCTGTGCCCTTTCTCCCATCACCTCAATGCACATGGGAGATCCAGGGCCCATCTAGTCTCTTCAGCTGCTGATTCTACCACCACCTTTCCTGTCTCCAGTGTTTGCAGCCTTAGAGAGACCTGCTAGGAGGTGGAAGCTGGAATTTCTCGTCTTTGCCTCTCCAGTCCTTGGCTTTTGTCTGACATAGGCATGTAGGGGGACTACAGTGTCTACCAACTCCTGGAGTCCGCTGCAGACTTTGTGGCTTCTCCTCTTTTGTTCACTCAGGTTCTAGGCAAAGACCATCCTGATGTGGCCAAGCAGCTGAACAACCTAGCCCTGTTGTGCCAGAACCAGGGCAAGTATGATGAGGTGGAGTACTATTACTGCCGGGCCCTGGAGATCTACGAGAGCTGCCTGGGTCCTGATGACCCCAATGTGGCCAAGACCAAGAACAACCTGGTGAGGCCCTGGGGAGAGGGTGTGTGGTTTTGGGGAGGGGTGCTATGGGAGAGGTGAGCATTGTCTGGTGCTTAGACACAGAGCAATAGCTGAAAGAAGTGGGCAGAGTTAATCTGTTTCCCAGTGGTACTGAAGCTGTTTTGTTTTGCTTGCAGGCTTCCTGTTACCTAAAGCAAGGCAAATACAAAGATGCAGAGGTGCTGTATAAGGAGATCCTTACCCGTGCTCACGTGAAGGAGTTTGGCTCTGTAGATGGTTTGTATGGCAGAAGCCCTTGGGGCTGGGGAGGGGTTTCTTGGCTCTCAGCCTAGACTTGTCTGGTTCTGGTGTTGGCCAGACCAAGGGATGGGATGCCTTGCAGGGCCCCTGCTTTGGCTGCCATTCTAGTGTGTTATGCTGTTCCCCCTTTTCTCTCAGAATTCTCAATGCAGTCTTTACAGGGTTGGGAATAGTAATGGCACAGTCATTCTCAAGCGTAGGCTGAAGTTTCTCCTGTGCACCTGGCACATTTATTTCTGCTGGGAGAATTTGTTCTTTCCTTCCCCTGTCCTGCCCTTGCAGTGTTGGTTCCCTTTCTTGGAACTCTGGGCCAGGCGGGAGGATCTGGAGTGTTCTCACTTGCCTCTGATGAGGTGCTAGCTCTGGGAACAGAGTGCTGGGCTGTACAGGAGGCAAACAACAGCGTGGGGTGGTGAGTGCACCTGTTTTGTATTCTTCCCCACACAGATGAGCACAAGCCAATCTGGATGCATGCAGAGGAAAGAGAGGAGATGAGCAAGGTGAGTCTGATCCCAGGGGGTTTGATCTTCTCTTATCACAGCCTATCTCTTATCTCCTCCTTCCTGGAGAAGTTGCAGTCTGAGGAACTGCCAAGGCCAGGAGGTGTCTGGAGAGGGGAGTTAAAGCATTGCTGCTCCCTAGGCCAGCAGGGAGGGAAGGCCCATCAGAGAGCGGGGCGTTTTCCCTTGGGCAGGCTGTTCAGCCTCTCGGCCACTGCTCCATGCTCTCTCTGCTCTAGCGATTGATCCCTCTTGGGCCTGCAGATGATGGAAGATGGCAGATGCCAGAGGGTTGTGCTGCAAGGCCTTGGCACTCTATTGCAAAGAGCTGCCAGTACCCAGAGCATATCTGGCTTCTGAAGCAGCTCTAAGGCTGTCTAGGGAAAAATGGAGGTCAAGAAGAAACTGCTGCTGTCACCTTGCTTAGGAAATGGAGCCATATCTGAAAAAGATCTCTGTACAGGCTGGGCCCTAACTGGCCTCTGAAAGAGGATAGAGATGGACTGTGCTTGCCTTGGACTAGGCTAAAAGGCAAAGCTCCTGTTGCTCCTGTAGCCCAGGCCCTGCTCTGTGGTCAGTCAATAAATGCCGTAGAGTCGTGTCTTTGCTTTTGCCAAGTCTAAGGCCCCATCTGCTTTTTGGCAGGTGGGTGAAGCAGCAGAATGAAGGGTTCTGATCTAGTCCTCTGCCTACAGTGGGACTCTCCTTTTCCTTTGCCCTCAGAGCAGGCCCCAACCCTACAGGGTTTGGGCAGCAGTCTGACAGGCTTGGCTTAGTGGCTGATGAGTCCCACCCTGTCAGCCCTGAAAGCAGGGCACTGGCAGATGCATCCCACCAGCACCCTTTGCCTTCCCACTGAACTGCTCTGTGTGGCTCCCAGTGCAGGGCACTGCTCAGCTTTACACTGTTCTGGTTGCTGTACTGTGAAGGCTCTGCTGCAATGAATTTGCACTTGCTGCAGCACCATCCTGGAGAAATCCAAGTTGGAGAGGAGACCAGGCTCCCCTTGGCCCCTCTGGGATTGAGACTTTCCTGGTGGTATCTTTGGAGAATTTAGGAGTCAAATGTAGATAGCTGTAGTATGGAGCTACGCTCCAGATAATGCATGCTCTGCCATGGGGCAAGAGAGCAGGCTCAGAGACTCACAGTTGGAATAAGAGATCCATTTTACGTGAGTCTTAGGCAAGGGCTAAGCCTCTTTCCCTGACTCTGAGGCTCCTGTCCCCAAGGCAGCTGTTCCTGTGCCCCATGGCAAAGTAGGGTTGGCATTCCTGTCCAAGCAGCAGTAGTCACAGATCTGCTTGTACTGCTGGCCCAGGAGCTGGGGCTGATTTGCTCTACCTTGTGCTGTTTCTGTATCTTCTGTTAAAATGTATGAAATTCCTCTGACAGAGCTTGACTACTTTGGCCCCTTGCCCCTCCTTCCTGGCAGCAGAGTAAGGCCAGCTCATGCCAGCAGCGAGGCTTTGGGCACAGCTGGCAGCCCTGGCCTTCAAGGCTTTATCTGCCCCAGAGGATTTGACACCTTTCCTATCAGGTTCAGACACCCTTTAAGGCTGCCTCTACACAAGCTTCAGAGATGTATTGAGTCCTGAACTCCCCTGTCCCTGGTGCCTGCCTAGGCTGTGTAGGCTCTGATGTAAAGAAAACCACATGTGCCTGTGGCACAGGGAGACTCTGGCATGTGGGATCAAGAGCTGAGAAGTGCTGTGGGACTGAGTGAGAAAAATGGTCCCCATGGAGACAGTTTCTTCTGGGCTAGAGGGTAACTCATGCTGTGGAGCAGTGGCTCCCTGCACCCGCTTGGTGCCATGGTCTCATGGACCCAGGGCTAGCAGCTTCTGCCCTGCAGTGTGGGTTGTCCTTGAGCATCAGGCTCTGCCCCCTGTGCTGTTGCTCTGGCCAGCAGCCCATTTGCAGCAAAGGCTGGGCATGGGGAGGGAACAGCTAACTGCTGAGCTGCTGTTGGGCAAGCCTGAGTTTGTAGGCCAAAGGCTGGGATGTGGCTGGCTGATTTCCTTTGTCCTGGCTGAGGGATTTAGTGCCCATGGTGACTGGTGTGCCTGTGGAGTTTTGTCTCCCGTTTGCATGTTGGTTGGGGTATCATGCCCTCCATTATGCTATGAGAAGGGGCTATGTTGTCCCTGCTGCCTTTGGTACCATGGAAGGGGGTAAGGAGGTGGGATTATGCTCCTTCCTGAAACCAGGTTATCACTGTTGCAGTAAACATGCTTTTAACTTTCCTACCAGGCAGTTGCTGAGCTTCATCTCTGCATTTGCATATTGTGTTTCCAAAGGTTGGGCTGGTGCAGGGGTGCAGCCTGGGGTCTGACCCTGGCATCCAGTGGGAGAGCACAGGCCTGAGAAGGGCAGTAGGAATGGAACTAACAGCTCTCATCTCTCCTCACCCTGTAGAGCAAGCACAGAGACAGCGCTCCCTATGCTGAGTATGGTGGCTGGTACAAGGCCTGTAAGGTCAGCAGGTAAGAGCTGGTTTGTGGGCAGCTGTGGACTCCGGAGGGCTGACCCCAGGGCTCCCATTCACCTTCCCTCTGTTGCTGCAGCCCAACTGTGAACACCACTCTGAGGAACCTGGGTGCGCTGTACCGGCGCCAGGGCAAGCTGGAGGCAGCCGAGACCTTGGAGGAATGCGCAGTTCGCTCCCGGCGACAGGTAACCCCAGAGGGGCCTTTCCTGGTGTGGGGGCATTGCAGGGCTTGGGGTGGCACGGTATGGCACTGCCTTTGGTTGGGCTGTGGTGAGGGACTCTCCTGGGCCTCTCTGATGTTCTTGGTTTACATTCCCATGACACCAGAGGGCCTTGGTGGTTGGGGATGCAGTTTCGCAGAGGTACACACGTGTGTGGGGTGGTGCATGTGTGGGGAAGGCATGGCTCACTGAGTGCAGAAATACTGCAGCTGGGTTAAGGCAGGTTACTGGGCTTTGTCAGCTACTGGCGAGAACTACGCTTACTGGGATGTTTTCTTCATGCTAATTTTTTTGTCCAGAGGCAAAAAATACCTAGAATTTCTTAGAGTACCTCTTGCCTTAAACTCCTCTCGATCCTCAAATAATAAAACAAGAGGTGTAAGCACCTAGCAGAAAAGACTGAAGGACTGCTGAATCCTTCATGCTTCAGAATGTGAAGGAAAAAAGCTGTTAGCTTTGGGGTAGCAAACCCTTGTTGCACAGGGTTGGTTATGGCCTTGTGGGGACTTACTGAGCTGGGAGTTCAGAGACTGCTAAGTGCAGGATGGCATTTGGCTCCATCCTGCTTGTGCTGGGCAGTTTTGGCTGTGATGGGGCAGTTTTGGCCAAGAGAGGGAACAGGACCCAAGTGCAGTCATGGCACATTGAACCTCTAGAGAGAAGGAACACAATCAAAACATGGTTCTTCCTTATCCTTTCCTACTTGCAGGGCATTGACCCAATCAACCAGACGAAGGTGGTGGAGATCCTGAAGGAGGGGGATGGCACAGAGAGACGTCGGAGCCTGGGAGGCGGTGTCAAGTACGAGAATGCCACAGACGGTAGCGAGGAAGTGAGTATGGGCGTGGAATGGAGCGGGGTAAGTACAAGACACCATCAAGAATGGCCTCAGCCGGCTGCCAGAGGGAAGGGACAGCCTGGCTGACGGCTGTCCCTGCGTGGCCTGTCGTGGCATCCTTGTCTGCCTCCATTCATTCCCTGCACATTTCCTTCCCCTTTCTTGGCATGAGCCAGCCAGCCCGCAAAGGTGCGTGTCTGGGTCTGGCTTCTGGTGTAGAGAACAGGTATTCCCAGCTGAGGGCTCCTGCTTCCAGGGAGCTGCCAGGCCCTGGCAGTGCACAGCATGAACTGGTCCTGGTCTGCCCTTAATCTTAGGCTTGTAACCTTATTAACATCTCTCCCTGCTGCTCCCCTCTGGAGGCCCTGGCTGAGAGCATCAGCCCTGTCTTGGGCTCACCCAGCCTGTGAGAGCCATTTGGCTGTCTGTCCTGCACTGTGCCACTGATGATGCTGAGCCTGGGCAGGGTTGTGTGTGTGTGATATGCCTGGTGTGTCTCTGGCTGGCTGACTGACTGACTTCAGGGCACAGGAATAGTCTGTAGCCAGGATCTTTGCTGTCCCCCTCTCCTGGTCTCATGCCCTTGGCAGGCTCTGGCCAAGCAGAGGGGATAAAAGGCAGGTCTTTGCAGGCTGGCAAGCTGGGCTGACCAGTGGAGGCAAGAGACTGGTATTAGCTGAGGCACAGACAGGGCAACCTGAACCTGTCTAGGCTTGCTCTGAGGCTGAGGGTGACTTTGGTCACTAGCGCTGAGTTTGGAGAAGGGTAGTGATCTAGGTCTGGAACAGGTGCCTGTTGTCTCCTGCAAGCAGGAGGATGGAGAAGAGGTAACAAGTGAGCATGGTGCTGGTGGGTGCTTTGCTCAAGGCCTGCTAGAGCTGTTAATGCTTACATTCCTTCTGCAAACTGAGAGCATAGAGTAGCTGGGGTTGTTGCAGTCTGGCACAGGGAAGACACTGAGCACACAGAGTCCTTTACTGCCCCCTCACATCTGCTGTCACTAACCCTTCCCCACCTGGCTCTGCTCTATCCCCACCTGCATGAGCTCCCTCCCTGCCTCTTTTTTCTTCCCCATTGCCATGACAGCCCTTCAACACCCAAAGCCTGAAGCCTGCTGGCTCTCTTGATTGTGGATTGTACACAGGAGGTGGCTGAAGGAGATCTGGAAAACAGACCTTCAAGTGGACCCAACAGCTTTACGAGATGCAAGGCTGTCCTTTGCCCCAAATCTTGGCATCAGGACCAAAGAGGGTCTTAGCTCTGGCAAGGCACCAACTCTAAGTCCCTGCACTCACCATTAGTAAGGGGGCTAGACAAGCACAGAGGGAGGGCTGCAGGTTTGGATTAGAATCACCTGGTCCCTATGCTGGCTGGTGTCTCTCTGCAGCTTCTCCTGACTGTGCTTGGTGCTGGGTGATCTCTTTGCACTGGTGACGGTCTGGGAGACCTTCCTGACAATCTCTGAGCTGATCATCCTAAGGCAAGTAGGCAGTGCCACTCTCTCCCACAGCCAGTCCATACAAGGGGAATAGTCCCTGCTCATATGGCCCTTCCCCAGGGGTCTTAGCAGAGCTTCCCTGACCCAGACAGCTGTAAACAAAGGATTTGAGGGCTAGCCCAGCACCATGGGGGACACAACTGCTGCCACATGATTCCTTTTCCAGCTTGCTGCACACATAACCAGTCTTCTCTTCTGAGCCAGCAACCCTGCACTGTACTGAAGCTCCCTGCAAAAGAAGGCTGAGGCAGCTCCTGCTGCTCCTGTCTGTCAGGGCCTGTTGTTTTCTGGGTTGGTCGAGAGACCTCAGATGTGCTGCCTTAAAGCAGCCTCTGCTGCCCTCCCTTAGCTTGCAGGCAAGGCTGTGAGAGCCCCTAGGGTGCCCTGTGCCCATAGGCATCTCTGGAAGCACCCCAGGGCCTGGACCAGCTGCTTGCTGTCCAGGTAATTGGAATGTGAGAACAGCGGGATGGCACCAGCTCCGCAGTGCGGAGGTCTTGGCAGGTACCCAAGGCCCAGGAGCAGGGAGCCCTTGGAGTGGGAGACCCAGGCTGTTCCTCCCTGAGCTAAGCTGTTTCTGCCAGCCCTCTAAGCCCACTAGCAAAGAAGTGAGCCCACAGTTTCAGCCTCACAAGACTCTCTCCCTGCCCAGATGTGGTCTGTGGTCTCTGCATGCAGCCTGGGCCTTGTCCCACCTGCTGCCTAGGTGACCTACAACCTCACAGCCTTGTAAATTGTGTCTTTCTCCTCTCTGTGCACTAGGCTTAAATGCCTCCCGAGACTCCCTCTATCCCCTCCACCGCAGTCACCTGGATGTTTGTGTTGTATCTTCCGACTTTTTCTCCACACCATCCCTCCTTCCTCGGCGAGAACTCCATGCCAGTCCCCCAACCCTCCTGGCGTGCGAGGGCACCGCGACGCCTGCAGCGGAGTGCCTGGCCACATGGCCCAGCTCCAGTCCCATGGCCAGCAAGAGCAGGAAGAATCTGCGAGGAGCTGCCAGCTCCCCCAGGCCAGAGTGACGGGCCACCGTCCCCTTGAGTGCCCCCACCCCTGGCCTGCCCTTGCACATCCCTGGGGCCCAGGCCTGTGGGGGATTGTCTTCACTCCAGGCTTGCCGACTCCATTGTCACTAGACATCCTCAGCCCTCCTAGCTTGTTCCCTCCATCTCTACAGAGGCATGAAGATGGAGGGCTGTTATTGGACAGTGAGGCCTGGCCCAGGCAGGGCTGTCATGTGCCCAGTTGCTTTCTTCCCAGTAGGCTTAGCTGATATTAGTGCCTTGTATCAAACCTGTGCTGGTCCCCAGTGAGATGGGCTCTCCCTGCAGCACAGGGCAGTCCCCAGCTTGCTACCCTCCTCCCTGGTGAGCTCTGTAACCCAGGAGCAATGTATGGGTTTCTCTGCAGGGGGGCAGGAGTGTAGGGCAGCCCACAGAGCTACTGTACACCCAAGACAAGGTGAGGGGGCAACAGGCAAGGAATATGTACAGGAACAGGGACTGGCCAGCACAAGCATGTTTGGCTGCGACCTCCTGACTGGATGCTATAGCCAGGTTCCTTGTCTGGCATTAAGGGGTGTATCAGCCCCCCATTGCTACAGGGTTTTTAGGTGTGGCTGGTGGGAGAAGTGGGGGTGAAGTTGTTTGCTGTTCCTTGAAAGCAGAGGAGGAGGAAAAGAGAACTTTTTTGCAAGGGCCAGACCATTAGAAGTGGCTAAGATGGGGAATGGCTTGGATTGGAGCAGCGTGGTTGGGAGAAAAAGAAGGTGTGAAGATGGATGTGAGGAAGCAAAGAGCTAGGGCTGGAGGTGCTCTAAGCATGTGGGAGCAGATGGGATGGCTGGAGGGAGATTGCTGCAGGGAGAGGGGCTGGATTGTTCACAGATCCCTGGGGCTGACTGCAGTCTGGCTGTCCCTAGCCAAATGGGTGGGAAATCTGTAACCCTGTTACTGATAGGATCACAGTGCTGACCCTGAGGGGGTGTGGGGGTGGCTCAGTGCCTCTAACGGCTTCAGGCCTTGACACGGTCTGATGCTGTTAGTCATTACCAGGATATGGAATGAGTCCCAGGGCCAGACCTCCACTGTCTTGGGTCTCACACCCTTGGGTGTACACTCTCATCCCACCCCTATAGGAAGGGAAGCTCCCTGGCCCTCCTATCTGGGAAGAAAGCTGGGGAGGCTGCAGGCAGCAGGATAGAGCCCAGGGACCAGCACAGGACTCCTCCTTATTTATTTAGCTAGATCCTTTCTTTATGCTAGTCATCTGGCAGGTTGTGATCCTAAATGTGCTTGTGTCTGTCTGGGACTGGCTTTCCTGTGGTGGTGCAAAGGCCTTGGGGTACATGCATGCTGCTCCCCTGGGAGCTTGTGCTTACTGAAAGGAAGCTAGTCCTCAGAACCATGGGGTGTGGAGCTCAGGGCTGAGTGCTGCAGGGCTGTACCTTCCCTGCCTCTCTGTCTCAGAGCTGCTCCATGCTTCTGGAGAGTGGTGAGTTTCCAGTGCAGGGTGTGTTTGGACCTCAGGGCTGCCTGCCCCTGTGCTTTGCCATGTCCTGGACCTGGTGCTGTAACAACCATACCTCTAATTAAAGGTAGACTGACCCAAATCGCTGCCCTGTGCTTCTTTCCACGTTCTGTAGGCCAGCGTCGGTCAGCCCTGGGGTGGTGGGTGCAAATGCTGCTGGAGCAGGTGTGGGGGTGCTTGGTGTCTGTCTGTATGTGTACAGGGGCATGTGCTGCCCCCAGGGCACCCCTCCCAGGCTGAGCATTGGAGATGGAGGACCCAGCTCCACTGTGCTTTTCCCTGTCCTCCAAACTGGAGTTACTGCTAACCTCAGCTCTGTAACCATGTGTGGCAGGGCTGCCCGGGGGCATCTGAGCTTGGACCTTCCCCAACAGGCATTTCTGTTTAGCCAAAGAAATACCCCATTGTGTCCCTCAGTGCTGAGCTCCACATGCTGCCAAATCCTGCCCAAGTCCTCTGCCTCCATGCATTAGACAGGGTGGGAGCATGCAGTGGAGAGGAGCTCAGTGGTGGAGCTGCTTTTTTTTCTTTTTTTTTTTTTTGAATGCTCTCATCCTGGTGGGTGCAGTGGGGTGGGGGCTCTGCAGCAAACCAAACCCATAGATGTTCTGGGTTAAATATAACCCGTCAGAAAAGGGAGTGGGGGGAGAAGAGAGGCTATTTTTAACCCAGCATGCAGCAGCATTTGGTTCTGGCATTGGTCTGCAGTCAGTCTGCATCACTGCAGCTGGGAAAATGTGCCTCCATCCTCCAGCCTTGATACAAGAGCACATTTGCTGGCCTGATCCTGCTGCCCTTGTACCATGGTCCTGCTCCCCTGTCCCAGCTGTGTTCCCTCTTTCACCCCTGGCTTGTGTGCCTTGGGAAAAGCAACCGTGCCTGGCATAGCAGTACCCTGCAGGGAGAGTGGTGACCCAGTGTAAGTCTGGTGGGGAGGGAAAAGACACCTTCCCATCTTTGCTAATGCTACACGCTGATGTTCAGCTCATCCAAAACCTGCTCAGGATGCCTTGTGCATTAATTTAATTGTTTACTTTGCCGCTTTGGGTGCTCTCTGCATTTCTGGTGGGTGGGTCCCTTTGCAGCAGCAACACATGGCTCTCAACTTGGAAAACCTTCATCCCAATATGAAAGTGAAGAGGTTCAATGCACTTGTTTTGTCCAAGAAGGAATGAGATGAATACCAGGAGAAAGGTTTACTGGTAGGACAAGTCCTGATCAGCTGTTAGAGAAGAGTCTAGGGCTGGATCAACTTTGGGTAATCAGAGCAGAGAAGTGCTGGAAAAGCCTTCCCCAGGGCCACAATCTGTAATGGTCAGCACAAGGGGGTGACTGGCCTAAGGCAGAGACCCTGCCCACCTGCAGAGCTGCTTGGACAGTGCTGAGGTAATTGCTACTGCTAGCCTGAGCCACAAGGCATTTTGGTCATTTGAAGTGCTTCAAAAGGGCTCCCTCACATCTTCCTAAGGAGTAAAGAGTTTTTGCCATCACTTTACCTCGGTTTCTTCTTCCCCAATGTTCCAGGGGCCATTTGAAGCAGAAGCAGAGAAGACTGCTGTTATCAGGCCATCAGAGCAAAAGTAATTCTGCATCAGCAGTGTTGTCATAACCTTATGTAATGAGCAGGCCAGGCCACAGGGGAAGAGCTTGATGTCATGATGACACAGTGGCATGGTGTGGTGTCATGCTGGCAAACCCGTGCCTTGCATGCATATGAAACAAAGTGCAGGAGGTAGACTAGAGCCTGTCAAAGGCTGAGAGTGCCTTGCTGAGTACTGGGGGGTTTTGGAGGCATGTGGGAGGAAACAGGCTCAGGAACAAGATGTCAGGCTGGTTTTGGTCTTCAGAAAAAGCAGACAGACATAAAAAATCACCTGCAAAGTGCCACCCCGGGGGCAGCTAGTGGGGCTGCGTGCAGCTAAATTTGGGGGGCCTAGGAGTAGTGGTGCCTGCTTGGCAACACAGTGCTGGTGCAGCCAAAGGGATGCATCCCCAATGGAGCTGCCTGAATTGCTCCGAAGTCTCAAGCTCATTGTCTTGGGGGTGTTAGAGGTGGGAAAAGGCTATGTGTGCAATGTGAAATGGTCTTGTGTGATGTGAGTGAGCCTGCAGGAACTGGGTGTGCATCAATGTGAGTGCGGGACAGAGAGGAAGAATGATGATGGTGTGGTGAAGAAGGGCAAGGGGACAGGGAGGGTGAGGATCGTCTCCAGCCAGCAGCAAATGAGGAGAGAGTCCTTGAAATGGAACTCCCAGCAGCATATCCTGGCCTGACAGAAGTATCCCTAATCTTGGGACTCCCATCAGGGCTTATTGCCTCCCTGGCCACTGTGGCCTCCTTGGTAGTTGCTGCCTGAGCTGCTGCAGGTGATGGACCTGTGTCATGTTCGAGCAGGACTGTGTGGATACCAGTGCCATTTGTGCTGGTGGCCTGGGGCAAATCAGCAGCCTGTCTGGGTGTTGAGCTTGCACTGGGCAGGAGGGAGTATCAGGTTGGATGAGCCAGACAGTAGCAGAGGGGTCCCTGACTCCATGGTCATCATGTGCTGTGGAGAACCGGGTGAGGGGAAGCCACGTAGTGAGCAGTAAGCCTGCTTCGGGCCAGAGCTAAATCCTCAGTGCCAGTGCGCAAGAGGATGTTTGGAGCCAGTTCCAGCCTCTCATCAGCAGCATGCCAGAGCCTGATCAGTGCCACTCAGCCATCACCCTGGCTTGTGTCTCTGTGTCCAGGATGGCAGTGGCACTCTCCAGCGCAGCAGCTCCCTGGGAAAAATCCGGGATGTGATACGGAGGAGCAGTGAGATGCTGGTCAAGAAACTGCAGGGCAATGGTCCCCTGGAGCCCAGGAACACGAGGTACGTGCGAGGGTCAGGCTGCATCTAGGGCAGGTGGGGGACCTGCCACCTTGTGTGTCTGGGTCTGACCATTCACAGCATGATCACATCTGCTGTCCTCTGCTTTCTTGTAGCATGAAACGAGCTGCGTCCTTAAATTACCTGCACAAGTCTAGTGATGCTTCGTTTGAGGTAAGCACAATGTGAGTGGTGGGGCTGGTACAGGAATCTGCGTGGGGCTGGGGGCTGTGTGGCCAGCGGTGCAGGGGATGAGGATCATAATAGTGGGCCCCAGGTGCAGTGCTGAGAACCCCTGAGCTTGTAGTCCCGTGTCTGAGGTCAGAGCTCCAAATGTGAAGGTGCTGCTTCCAAGTACCCACCTCCCTCCCCACAAAGCTCAGTCACAGATTTGGAGCAAAGGCAACACTACTGTGTGTGACAGCAGCATCAGGGCTGTC
The DNA here is from genome assembly GCA_013390045.1 of Picathartes gymnocephalus. Taxonomy (NCBI): domain Eukaryota; kingdom Metazoa; phylum Chordata; class Aves; order Passeriformes; family Picathartidae; genus Picathartes; species Picathartes gymnocephalus. Next base: position 30,353 of record WEKY01010447.1, read on the forward strand.
CTGGCTTGCAAGGCAAGGGGTGCAGGAGTTGGGGTAGCAGCTTTAGGGCATGGGGGGTGGATTGCAGGTACCTTATGGGCACTGTATTTTTTCCAGGGCACCCAAGGCCTCCGTGCGGAGAGCAGAGGCCTGAGCGCCAGCAGCATGGACCTGTCCTCCCACAGCTCCCTGCTCTCCTCCAACTGAGGTGGCTGCTCCGCTGCTGGGCACACTGGCTTCGCGCTGCACGTGGCAGCGCCCGGCACCTCCCTACACCACCTACTCTGTTCTCCCCATCACCGGTTCTCATGCCACCGTCTGCCTGCCCAGCCCGGCCTCCCCCGGGGGTCCCTAGCTAGTTCGGGCACCGCAGCCCGCCCGCATGCTCCTCTGCTGCTCACCGGGGCCCCCAGCTCTGGTGGCCGCATGCTCGGTACCGGTCACACACGCTCACCAGCTAGAATCGCCAGCCCGGGAAGGGAGGCTGTCCCCGGGCCGGGGCAGCGGCGGGAGTGCCCTATGACCCCGGGACGCCGGTCTCCCGCCGGATGATCGCTGTATTTTATTTTATTAAATAAAACCGACCCTAGAAACGACCGCGGCTCGGCCTGAGAGGGACGGGNGGGGGGGGGGCGGGCGCCGCCTGCCGGGGGCACAGCGCTGATGCGCTCCGTGCGGTCCGCCGGAGCACCAGGGGGCGCTCTCCGGCGCGCTGGGTCCTGCTGGGCCGCCCCGGGGCGGTCCCCGTCCCGTTCCCGGCGGACGCGATGGCGCGGATCACGCTTGAGGACCTGGAGCGGCTGGGCGAGGAGCCCGCGGCTGCCGACGGGGACAGCAGCGACAGCGAGGAGGACCAGGAGGGGCAGAGACGGCTGTTCGCCCACTGGGAGGCCGTGGCCAGCACGCACCGAGTGAGCCTTCCCCGAGGTGAGCGCCGGGCCTGCCGGGGCTGATGGCAAGGACCGGGTCTCCTTCTGCGCTGCGGCCGGGGCGAGCCTCGTCTCTCGTGTGCTTTGCCTTGCAGACATGGCAGGCCCGATCGCCCAGATGGCCCGGCACAGGCAGTGTCGCGAGCCCGTGCCGTACGTCTCCCTCTCGCAGCACGGGAAGGTGAGGCCTGACCCTCTCCGCACTCCCGGCTTCTCGCCCGCTGCCCGCCCGGGGTGAGGCTTCCTCGGGCGCTGCCGCCATCCCGGGGCCTAGGAAGAGCCTCTCCCTGGCAGGGAAGGTGCTTGGTGTCGGCATGCGCACGCCAGCCTCGCCGGGGTTCCTGCAGCACCGCGGCCGGGATGGCACCTCTGGATCGGTGCAGTATTCCGCCGCTCCTGCATCTCCTTCTGTGTAGAGTAATGGCAATGCTCAGCTTCCCGGCCTTTATTTTAAAATTCGACAAGTCGTGCTGCTTTCCCTGGTCTTTTGAGTTCCAGCTGCCTTTTACCAGCCTATCCTCTTGCTGGGGTGGTGAACTTTCTTAGTTCACATCTAAGAAAGAAAACTTCCAGTTCTGCTCCCTGTTCCGGAGCAGAACTGCTCCCTGCCGTTTTCCAAACACCTTGTTGTTGAAGTCCTGCTGGCTTTGTGTTTGTGCTGGTTATGTTGGCTGGTTGAGCCGGAGATTTCAGCTGGCACAAGATAAAGATGTGTCTGTGGGGAACACAGGGCCTGTGATCCTGCCTGTCAGACGTGAGCATGTGTTGTTATTTGCCACAACTGCCAATCCAAACATGGCATCTTCTGCCTGAAGATCTTCTCTTTGTGCTGGCTAAGTTGCACACTTACTCTCATCTCTTGCACATGAGGGTGCTTCTGTGCTTTGAGAAATAACTGCTTGTCAGACTGGTTCTTGTGTCTCTGCAGGCCTAGTTGGGCTGAAGTCCAGCACTCCCTCTAAAACATGTCTGAGCATGTGGCTTGTGCAGCTCTGAACTGGGGCTTCACCACACTCCCTCTTACCTTGTTCTGGGTCCCAGGGACTTAATCTGGCCTTTTCTCCACCTGTGTCAGTCCCAGGCTGGAATGGGGCCCCAAGACTTTGTGGGAACTGCAGAGCTTTTGTTGTTGTTGGCATCCCATCTGTGCCTGAGGAGGATTCTCGGAGTGTGAGGCTGAGTGAGAAGAGCTACTGCCTGACATCAGCCTTGAGGGGACTTTGGAGCTGGGACTCTTAGGGACACGTTTCCCAGGCTCAGGCAGAACAGTAGTATTCAGTTGCTTCTCCTGACCTATCAGTGCATGAAGCCCTCATGCTCTTGGAGGCAAGTGAGTTATTATGCCACCTGCAGCACTGTGCTCTGTCAGCACTCAGTCCCCAGCTCAGTCAGGGCTCAGTTCCCCAGTTCACATTGCAAGGACCTGTTGCAATTGTGTCTGTGTGAATCATCTTCCATATTTCTCGTGGCCAAGTGTCATCCAGAGTGGTGGTGCTTAGTATAAGGATCAAGCTGTGGCACGACCAGATACTGTGACTTACTGGCTTGATTCGTTTATTGCAGGTGGTATGGCAGGTGAGAGTTGCAAATAGAGTAGAGGGATGGGCGATTTCCTTGCTTGGAAAATGCTCTTGCTCTGCTCTGCCTTGCTTGGTGGGACAATGGCAGGCATGGCCCCAGCTAGATGGTGAATGCTCGCTGGCCCACAGTGTTTTGGGGCACCCTTCTTACTCGCATCCCACTCATGCACACAAGCAAGCCTGGTGCCTTCCTTCTGCCATTGGTTTGGCTTTCAGGATAGACACCTCATTTGGGTGGAGGCGCAGGGAGGCTGCACCCAGTGTTGAGTCTTGTCACAGCCTCCTGGCTCTGTCACTGCCAGCACAGCTGTGGAAGTGAGAAGTTTGGGAAGATGCCTTGAGCTTTGTGGAACAAGGTTGTCTTATGACCACTATGATCTGGGTGAAGAACAAGCTGAGAGCAGGAAGACAGGTGCTGGTTACAACTTCTCAGCCCCTATTTATATGTTACATGTAGTCCCAAACATGCTGACTTATGAGCATATACAGATGCAATTTCCCTACTCCCCATGTCCCCCTTCTGTGTCAGGTTTGTGCAGAATACTGGAGATTCTGTGTTGGAAATAGAGATTTTGACCCATGCCACAAAATTCCAGAGCTGGGTTCATGTCTCTTTTTCCTCCTGTCACTTCTTGGTATGGGAGAAGGATTTGAGTTTTATTCCAGTCTTCACAACTTCTCTGGGTGCTAGAGCTCTTTTGCCAGATTTTCCCTTCTGCTGGGCAGGAACATTTCTGTTATCCTCTGTGTACGCAGTGTTCCAGGGAAAAGGCACTGCACCTGAGAGCAACATCAACCTTACTGGAGGCCTTTGGGTGCCTGGAATCAGGAACATCCTTGTGAGTAGGCTGGACAGAGACCGAAGAGGAACTGAAAGTCCTGTGGCCCTTGCTGAGGATGTGCTGCATTCCTTGTGCATGCCAGGAGCCTCCAGGCCCTCTTGCACCTTGTCCCTTGTCTGTGCCTTTCCTTTTGCTGACTTCTGCTGACTTTTGCCCATTGCTCATAAGTATCCTTGTCTGAGGTGCGTGTGATGCCAGCTCCCCTCACCTTCTTTGTCCTGCTCTGCCAACCACTGCCTAGCAGGGGCTCTCCTTTTGGCAGGCTCGTGTCTTCCCGCTTCTTGCCTGTCAGTGTTGTTTTTCCACCCAGCTGCTGCAGTGTTGTCAGCGTGCTTGACTCTGACTTGGCTTGTCTGTGGCCTGTTTCAGTGCGAGGAAGCAGCCTACGAGGAGCGGCAGTACCCAGCTGGGAAGTGGGCCTGTGTCACCATGGGGGAGCCCATGTATGAGCAGAGCATCTCCATGAGCTTCATGAAGCTCATGCGCTACATCTGCAAGGAGAACTCTGTAGGTGTGTGCAGGCAGGGGCTGGAGGGGCTGGCAGGCTGCACAGAGGGAGGCTTTTGCCACTGTCCATCTGGAGTGGGGAGGAGGGTTGCTGCTGCTGCTGCTGCTGCTAACACACCTGTCTCACTGCCTGCCTTCCTCTTTCCAGGTTGCCATCTGGGCATGACAGTCCCAGTGCTCAACGAAATCCACCTGACCAAAGAGGGGACCAAGCTGGAGCATGAGGTCCTAACTGCCTATTATCTCCCAGGAGAGTTCCAGCAAAACCCCCCTGTTCCCATGGACCCCAACATCCACATCACCGAGAGGGCACCGCTCCGGGTTATAACCAGGTGACCCCAGCACCAGAGGTGTTTTCTCAGCTCAGCAGAGATGTACAAACTCCCTGTATGCTGGTTCCTTGGGCAGAGGGATGGGAGCTCTGGCTGTGGCAATGTGCTGGCTCTGTTGCTTATGCTGCTCCCTTTTCTGCAGGGTTTTCTATGGGACAACCACTGAGGAGACAATTCTTCGGCAGATCAGTCTCTTCTGGGAGCTCTTGGGCCCCACAGACATGGTGCTGCGGGAAACCTACATCGTGGCTTCTTATGAAAACCCCAGCATCCCTCAGCGCCGCAATGAGATCTGGTTCATCTGCCAGGCCGAGTCCCCTCCGTCACTGCAAACCAGCGCGCGACCGGACCCGGTGTAGGTGGCACTTCTGACCCTAGGGAGACAGAGCACATCCTGACCTGCTATTCACCCACACAATGAGAGACCAAGAGACTGCAGGGTGGGATTCCAGCCTGCCCTGCAAGGGTCCTGCCAGGGGAAATCCTGCCTGATCTGCACTTCACCTGCCCCCACAGCTGAGGCTAGATCTGGCACCAAGGACAACCTCTAGAGCAAGCTCTTGTTGGGAAGCATATGGTGGGGGCTCATGAAGGCAGTAACCACGTGCGCTTGTGCAGTGTCCTAGCCCGACCTGCACTGGGCTTGCAGAGCTGTGCCGGGGAGGCTAATGGGTCTAGTGATGGGCAGCATCGCAAAGTGATGGTGTCTAGAAGGCAAATGACTGTGTACAAGATGTTGGGCTCAGTGTGGCCTCTGGCCTGCTTCCTGTGAGAATGGCTGCCTGTCCTGAACAGAGCCACTGAAATGCTGCTACAGAGACTGTTGGGTTCAAAGGGGGAAAGGGCTTGAATTCAGGTGTGAATCCTGAATGTTTCCTGCTGGGATGGTTCTTTTTGGACTGTTGGGTGCCTCCCTGGCTGTCACTCACCATTCCTAAGCCAGGACTGGGGCGCTGGCAGCCTTTGTCCATCTGTTGTGGGTGCTGTTTTGCAGACCTGCTGTGAGCTGAGAATGGCAGGTCCAGAGAGCAGCAGCAGCACCACCACCGTGTGTTGTGTTGTGCACTGATCAGTGAGTTTCACATCCATTAATACTGTCATGCTTTCCTGAGGGAAGCTGGCAGTGCCAATAGTAAATAAACCCAGTTCAAACCACTGCAGCTACAGATCACTGATGGGGGCAGGGGGCGGGTCAGGATGGCTTGAGAAGAGCCTTGCTGTCTCCTTTCTGGAGATGCTCCAGGCTGCAAAGCTGCGGCTTATGAGAAGGGCTCTAGTTAGCCCTGGTTACAGCTTCCTGTTCAGCCAAGCACAGCCTCTGCACTACTGCACAGGCTGCTTCCATTGCTGCTTCAAGAACTGTGGGCAAACTGATGCCTTATCAGTTTGACCTGGAACAGAGGCTAGACAAAATTAGAGGAATAAAGTAGGGATTTATTAAAAGGCCTTCAAAGGCCACACCCTGGCAATACAAGAGCCTGGCTGTAGCCCTGCCAGGGTGGCCCTCAAGATGGACACAGAAAAAGGGGCTTGGTCACAGGGTTTCACACTTTTATAATTTATGGTCCATTTGCATATTGAGGTTAACTGTCCAATTAATAACTTCGAGTTATGAAGTTCTATCCTCCTTGCTTGCCCTCCTCTTTTTTACGTTGTTTATGCTTTTGGACCTGAGGTTCGGAACGATTGTCCTTGAATTTTGAGCTGGAGAGAATTGTTGTGTCTAACTATCCTGTAAAGAGAACTTAGTAACACTTAAGCTAAAAGCTACACACTGAAGTGGAACAGAAATAAACTTAAAACTTAAGGAATCAACACTTCCCTTACAGGTAAGGTTGTTTTCTGTTGGATGGGGTCTGCCTCATTGTTCTGTGGTACAGAAGTTGGATACTGTGGCTTTACTCCACGTGGGCACCTGATCTTTGAGGGTGAGAATTCAAATGCGGCTGCTGGTTGGCTGCAGGAGCTGGTGCATTCCTGTAGGGACATGCTTAACTGGCTTGGTGTGGAGAGGCTTTTGACTGCTTCTGGCCCAGTTCCCAACGAGTTTCCTGATGCTGTATGGCTTGCTACCTGCTGCTATTGCTCAAATTCCAGCTCTGGCCCTTTGGCCCTACACTGCAGCTGGGGGGTAGGAATGGCAGGATGGCCTGGCCAGCTCTGTGGTCTCACTGCCCGAGCAGCACAGGTGGCTTCTGCCACTCCTTTCTCCAGTCAGATGCTGCTCACTGTCCCCTCCAGGCTGACTTGCCCTCTGGCTGTGGGAAGCCCGGATGCCCAGCCTGTGGCTGTGGGGAGAGTGGGGCTGAGCATGATACTTCTCTGCAGAGAGCTTGAGGCAGAGTCTGGGTAAGCACAGCAAGGGCAGACGGTGGTTTCTTGTGATACAGTTCTTGTTCCTGGGGCACTAAAGGCAACATGGACCCAAAAGATGCAGTGACAGTCTGCAGCACTGAGGGCTGATGTGGCTGAGTGCTCCTCAGAGAAGTCAAAATATCTGGATCGACAGTGCTTAGCTCACTTTCTCTCCTGGGGAAAGAGAAGCAATTCCCTGAAGTTGGGGTCAGGTGGCTCAGTATCAGTGGGAGAGGAAGGTCTGCTGGTGTGTGTGAGACAGAGACCCTTTCTCCTACTATGCATCAGCTGCTTTGCTTATCCTGAGCTTGCAGGTGGAAGTAAAACTTCCTTTGTAGAGGGTGTTGAATAGGCTACCACTTCCTCTGAGGCTGCTTGGTCCCTAACCAAAACCAGAACAGCTTTTGGTGGCAGGAGGTGGTGGCTTTCCTATGAGAGGGGACTGGTCTGTGGTTACTGGTGAAGTTCCACAGCTGTATGCCCTGTGGGAGCAGCTCTGTGGTCTCCCAGGAGGTGGTAAGGTGGGGAGCTTCTGGTGCACCAGGCTGGCACAGCCACACAGGGCAGCAAGCACACGCCAGTCCTGTGCCACAGGTTTTGCTGAGTAAAGGCTCCTGCATCCTTTGTGATGGATCCAGTAGTGCTCAGGGCCATGTCTGATGGCGAGTCTTCCACACAGTACCAAAACCAGTATTTTGGAGGCTCAACAAACCGGCTGGAAAGCTGGTGTTCAGAGTGACAACTGCCAGAGCCGGTGGTGCAGGACTGCAGCAGGTTCCACCAGAGGCATTGGGTCGGGCAGAGAGGCTCCAGTCTGGGCCATGAAGATGGCCAGACCACCTGTGCCTCAGCTTGGCTCCTGCAGAGAGTGTGCTGCATTGGTACTGTGCGTCCAGCCCTCTGCCCGTAGCAGGGTGCGAAGCTCCTGGCTCCTCGCTGCCCCGGTGCCTTCACAGGGCGTATCGCAGCGGTACAGTCCGGGAGCTTCTGCCATCAGTTTAACAAACACAGCGGCTACAAGGAGTCCCTGGGCGGGAGGGGAGCTCCGTCGCTCCCTCACTGATCAGGGCACCCCGGAGGTGCTGGCAGGAGCAGGGGGGTACGCAGGGGCTCCCGGCGCGACCCTCCCCGCCCTTCGTGCCGGCGGGGCTTTGCGGGGGATGGCGCCAGCGAGCCCAGAGCCTCGAACACCGCGGCGGAGGCACGGGGGGCTGAGCCGGGCGCTGCCCGGGGGACCCCACTCCTCCCGACCCCGCCCGGTTTCCGGTGGCCGCCCCTCCTCCGGAACCCCTCCCGGCGGCGGCGGGCGGGCGGGGCGGCGGTGGCGGCGGCATGGTTGGGGTCCGGCGGGCACGCTGACCGGCGCGGGAGATGGCGGCGGTGCGGGCACTGCTGGTGCTGGGT
>WEKY01010447.1:38528-79440 GCA_013390045.1 Picathartes gymnocephalus
GGCCCCATCTATTCCCCTCCCGGGGGCGGCTGCGCCCGCGCCCCCGCCCCGCGCAGCCCCGCTGTACTGCGGGAGCCGCCGGGGCGCCTCGCCCGGCTCTCCTTTCCCGGCGTGCGCCGGCTCGCCCTGCCCGCCCGCCCGCTCCGAAGCGGGAGCGTCGTGCCGAAATCCACAGGGATGCAAATACGCCAGACATTTGTTGTCTGGGACACGGCGAACAGGCGCCCCCGGAGCAGCGCGCTCCGGGGAGGGCTCCCGGAGACCCCTTGAGCGGCGCTTGGCTCCGACCCGCGCCCCTCCGGCCCCCATGGGCAGGGTTGACACCGGGAAGGCTGCGCGGAGCAGCGAGTGGTCTTCCTATGAATTCTAGTCAGATCAGAACCCGGAGATAGAACAGTGGGCACGCGGCGAGTTCCCACCCGTGGAGATTGACCTCCCGGCCGCTGAGGGGGTTTTGTCCCTTGCTGAGCGCATCTGGATGAGCCCTCTGCCCCGCCTCCCGTGCCACCCTCCCTGCCTGTTCCGAGCTCCGCGGCCCCTTTATTTTCCTGGCTGCTGCTTTTCAGTGTCCAGCTGCAAGGCCTAAACTTTCCTTCCCTTGCTGTGCTCCGCGGTGTTTCTCCCCACTCACTTCCTAGCACCATTTTCCTTGTCTGAGGATCCCAAGGTCTTGGCTGTACATGAGAGCCGCAGGGGCTGTGAACTGTCTTCCAGCCTGACTTTGAAGTGTCCCACGGCTGTGCCATGCCACATCACCTCGTTTCTTCACTTAGGAACCCTGCAGACAGGGAGGGTCCTGTATTTTGCCAGTAGCTGTTTGCAGTCCCTTCTGTCTCACCGTACATAGCTGTAGAGTTTGCTTTGCAGTTTCTGCCGTAAATCAAGAGCAATCTTAGTTTAGCACCTGGGTAGGGCACTGCCTCTGAGGGTAAGATAGCCATGGCGCTGCTGCCCGTCCATATCTGGAGCGTGGCTGAGCCCTGCTGCCAGGCGGCAAGTATTGTCCAATTTACAGCTGATAAGCACGAAAAGCAGCACGCACTTAGCTGATTAGCACCGTGATTGCCGTCAGCCTTGGCAGCCTTCTGGGAAGGCTGTTTCTGGAGGGGGAGTGCCTGCTTAGCTTGGGCTCTGGTTTGAAGCCATAGGGCCCTTTGGACCTGCCACAGCATTCACCTGTGTGCCAGCCGGCCACCGCTGACAACTGGGATATGCAGACCTGCCTGTGAGGGCTGTGTGCTGCCTTTCCTACCACTCTGCAGTTGCGGAAGTTTCTGTGCTGTTCCAATCACATACACTCCCCCTTTTTTCTCTCCTAAGCAGGACCACATCCTACAGCCCTGAGGGGAACATGCAGCTGTCCAGCTCACAGACACCGTAAAAAAATCTCAGGCGCCATCAGTGTAGCCAGAATGTGCAGTTTGATGTCTAGGTTTTACGGGCTAGTCGTAAGTTTTGTGGGCTGCAGGGCATTGTCTCTCTTTGCCTGTGGATGCTGTTGGGAAAGAGCAGTGGAGAAAGATCTGGGTGGTGTGGAGTATCCATGGCTCACGCAGGTCCTTTGCCATGTATGTGTTCAGAAGTGCTCGGTGCTTGGTACTCTTCCTCTATTTCCATTGTTCAGCGAGGCTGTGATCTTTCTGAAAGTGGCACTGCAACATGCCAGATGTGTGCTGACTTCTGCTGGAACATGTGGTTGAAATGCTAGCAGAGGAAATACTTGCTGAGTCAACTTTCCTTTAAAACAAAAAAAAAAAACCCAAAAGGTCTATTTTGTTCTGGAAATGCCTCCACGTCCTCTGTTGAGCTGTGTGTTTCTGTATGGCAGTGCTTTTCTTGTGCTTGCTAGCAAGTCTGGTCTTAAAGAAGAAAATTTCTGAAAACGGGAATAATATGATCCCCCTTGGGACTTGGCTGTGTTCAGACAGTGCTCTGGGCAGGCTGGAACCTCGATGTGGCAGGAGCTTCAAAGGCATGGCAGCTCCATAGTCATGGCCATAGGCGTTTCTTTGTCTGCACAGTGGGGTCCTGAACCACTGGGAACTGGCAGGGGGTTGTCCTGTTTAAAGAATCCTTGAAGATGTGTTCTGAGCTCTTAATTGACCTGGAATGAGGCCATCTTCTAAAGGCAGATGGGCAGATGTTTAAACTGCAACAAGCACCTCTGTTTAGTTGTGTGCTGGGTGATGAATGTTCTTGCTGATGGGAGCTGTTTCCTCCCAGTCTGCTGAATCCCTCTTGTTCAGGGGGTGCAAGGAGATGGCATCTCGTATCTGCTAATTGCTCAGATGGGTAGGTCTCACCTTGTTTGGCCAAAGGCTGGTTCATGCATCATCCAAGCAGATAAGCATGTGTCCTGGGAAGGCAGGCTGCATTTCCTCTCAAGGCCTTGGAGCCCAAAGGGAGTGGAGGGAAGAAGGTAGGAAAGGGGTAGGAAGAGAAGAGCCTGGCCTTGGGGCAATGGGCAAGAACACAAGAGCCAGTTTGGCTGTAAGTGATAAGGCACTTCAAAAAGATTTGAAGGCTGTGAGGCCTGGTTACAGGTATTTACTAGAGGATCTTTACACTAATATTTTTCTTGCCTTCATTTCAATTCATCTGCTATTTAAGTTGCAAAGATCAAAGCTGTATTCCAGCAAGCACACGTGGACTAAAGTAAATAGCAGGACCTAGTACACCTCTTCCCAGTGAATAAACACTCTTTCCTCTCTGAACATTTTCAAGCATACCTCTCAGGCCTGGAATGCAAAATATTTCACATTAGCAGTGGGTGTTTCCACTGCTTTCGATATTTGGGAACTTGGAACAAATGCTTATTTAGAAGTGGACAGACTTGGGTACAAACGTGCTCTTTGTGAAGGCAGTTGCCGCTGTGGTGTTTGGAGAGAGATTCCCCTGAGTTTCGAGGACATGCAATTGTTTGTCCAGACCCCAAGGAACAGTTCTGAATCTCCTAACATGAAGTGTCGGTCTCATGGGCTGGGACAGGCAGCTCTTTGGAGGCCTGGACGGCAGCAAGACTGACAAGATGCTTGGCAGAGGCACAGAAACATTCTTCTTGATGAGGTTTAAGTTGCACAGGGTGTTAGCTTTGGGTTCAGTGGGGTTTGCAAAGGCTGTGAACCAGCACAGTGGATTTTGCTGTGTAAGGGAAACAGGCAGACCCACCTTTGGCGTGGCAGTACCTGCTGGGGAAGGCTGATCATGTCTGAGGTGGGAGAAGGGCAACTGTAATGTCTTTTACCTTTACAAGAAGTCAACTGTGTCTGTGAGAAGAGGAGGAAGAGATGGAGAAATGATAATTTGACAGTTGGTAACATGTTGTTTCCTGGGCTCGGTGTGCGTTTCAGCATGGCAGAGGTGCCAAAGTGGGTGGCCTGATTCCATGTCTTGCTCCTTGCCTGGAAGACAGTGGGAGGTGGGATCCCGGACCAACTTGTAAATGCTTTTAGTCTGTTGGAAGAGCAGATGTTGTACTGCACAGAGAGGTTAAAGGGCTGTGCTGTGCCTGTAGCATACCTTGTGTGCTGCCTTGCCTGAAAGAAGTGATCACACTGCTGGACATGGAAGGGGTTGTTCTCTGGGGGAGACCTGATGAGGAAGGGGGTGGGGATGCTGCAGGTTTTCAGGCTTTTCATGTGGCTGCTGCTAGAGCAGTGGCCATTCCCTGGGCTATGCTATGGTTTGGAGGCTCTGCACATGGTTCACGTCTTGTTCCTGATGTCCTTGTGGGCTTTCAGTGGTCCGGAAGCGTTGGGCTGTGGTTTTTAGGGAGGTTGTTTAGAGGGAATTGCAAGTAAGGTGAGGGGCCCTGGGGTGTTCTAGAAACGTTTTTGCTGGCTTCCTAATGCTGACACTGTTGAACCACAGCATATGGAAGCAAGCACATTGATTTTTGATTCTGGATTATATGGCCTGTTCAGAGTCCTGCACTTCTACCTCCTTCATCCTACCAGACCCTATCAGGATCTGCTGTGCCCATTGTGCTGACGAGCTGTCAGCTCTCTCTTTTTCCTTGCATATCACAGTGGCTGCTTCCTGCGCTGCTGTTGGGTGTTATGGGAAGGAGCAGTGCCAGGCCACCTCTTAAGTCACACAGGACCAGCAAGTCCACCTTTGCATTGCAATGGAAACTGTTGCTTGTGCCGTTTGGTTTAGAGTGGACAGCTGGTGTGCCTAAAAAAGGAGCAGACTGAAGATGGGATCATCTTTGTGGAGAAGACCATCTCCTGTTTCACTCTTCCTGTGCCTTCTGAGTATATCACTATGCAGGCAGTGAGAAGGAAAAGAGGCTTGCAAGGCATGTCTTTAAATGGATATAGGTTGGTTTGGGAACTAGACCAGAGTCCTGCTTTGCAGGAGCCGCACAGGTGTCTGTAGTCTCAGGGAGTGAAGCACTGGAAGAAGAGTTGTTTGGGGTTTCCTCTGGAAAAGGGTGAAGGAGAAGGGCAAAGGCTGGTTCTAGTGAAGCTCCTGTGAGTTTTTGAGGTTGGAGGCATATTCAGTGTTTTAAGCAGCTGCATCTCTACAGGTCCAGGCTGTGGATCCAGGTGCTGCTTGAATACAGGTTGAATAGGTTTGTCCAGTGTTTCCTATTGCCTCTACCTTCTTTGGCACCTTCCAACACAGTGAGGATGAACCCATGCCACCCAGTCAAGCCAAGGACTCAGTTTCTGGTCATTCCTTTGTTCCAGGGAAATACTTGGCAGTAAACACTGTTCTGTGTTTACCTGTGTATTCTTTTAATCTGTGCAGCTCTTGCTGAGTAGCTGTGGAAGATCTTCAAGCCAAAACACAAATGGTCTTTGTTTCAAAGCATCAATTTGTGTTGGCAGCCAGGTTTGCAGCGCATGTGCTTTTCATTGACTGCTGCTTCAGCTCCGTTTCTCACTCTTGCCAGCTCTTTTTAAAACTTCATACAGAATGTTTTTCCTGAGCTTAAAAGACTGACCTGTACAGTACTTCTAATCTTAACTTAAGCCTTGTATTTTTCAGGGAAGTAGTTTCTGTCTGGTCACACAATAGACTGCTTACCTCTGCTTTGAGAGCTAACTAATACATGCTGTCTGATCAGCAAAGAGCGAGGCAAGGGGGGACTTCAGAGTGGTTTGCAAGTTTCTGAAAGCCTGGTCTGTGTGGCTGCCCAGCTCTGACTTTTTGCAAGCTTGCTTGTCTTAGCAGTTTGGGAATAGTTGATGGGTGGGTGCTATTTTGATACTCTTTGCAGACTGTTACTGCCTGGGGCTTCTGCTTTTATTTGATCAGCTTTCAGAAAGCCATCCTCTGTTCTCCAGTTTTGACCTTCTGAAATTGTTCCGCAAGGGCGTCTCTTGAAAATGTATTCTAATCCTTAAAAATTGTAAGTGCCATCCAGGCAAGGCCTGTGTTGTAATTACAACATTTCTGCTGGTAGTGAACAGATCAATGCTGAGGTGTTCAGGTGCCCCAGAGAGCAGAAAGAAAACCATCCGGGTACAGCTGCAGAATTCAGGATGGAACAGTGAGGAGCACTCATGAACTCCTGTCTCCCGGCGCAGGGGGTGCACACAGATTGTGTGCCAGGAGAGGAGGCATGGCTGGTTTTAACTGATGATTCCTCCTGTGAGATGGTGCTTGCCAGTGGGATGCCAATGGCCTGTCTTCTTGTCAGATTAGGCTCTGACTTGAATAGAGCAGGCAGGGATTTTGGCATCTTTGAACTGGAGTGTGCACAGGGCCCCTGAGCGTGCATGAATTGAATCCACCACTGTCAGGTGGTCTGCATCTCTGTGAGGTCAGGATGTCTTGGATTGATGGTTGTATTGTGCAGGATGATGAATGAAGAAAACTGATACGAGCAGATTCCTGTCTGGAAGGTGGTGTGACACGTTTGATTTCAGGGCATGAACCTTCCCTCTCTGGAAAACAAGATGTTGCATGCTGGGAGAAAACAATGACATAGGGTTGCTGTCTGTGCTGGGACCTGGTGCAGAAAGGGCCTGGGGTTTAATTGAGTGAGGATTACAAGTCTCTTTGTATTTCAGCCACTGGTTGACCTGTGTTCAGTTCCTAGGTGACTTCTGTCCTGTAAGACAGCAGTGTCCCTGAGTGCTGTGCTCAGACCTTGGTGTTAGTGCCCAAGATGTTTGTAGCTCTAAGATGACAGGCTTTCTAACTTCCTCTCCTGTGATGCTCTTGTGAAATGAGGTTTGTCCCAGCAGCAGGATTTTACACTTTGATGCAGCTCAGGCCACCCTGAAGAGCAGCCAAGACTGCACCCTACTGCTGTCGATTTGGGCAGACCAGCAGGTTGGCTCTGTCATCCCAGAAGAAAGCCAGACGTGTCTGTCCCCACAGCCATGGCATATGGAGGCCAAGTCCCGTTCTGGCTGCAGAGGGGAGGCTCGTGTGCCCTTGGGCAGCTCTGGGGGGGGCTGTCCTCTCTGTGAGTGATGCTGGCACAAGATAGGCACGGTATTGCTTAAGACCTGCTATAAAAGCTCTCCTCCTTGCAGTTGCTCATTGGCTTCTTTGGGAGCACAAAGGAAGCCTTTGATTCAAACCATACAGTGGCTGTCCAAATGGTTAAGGGCAGGACAAGCTGCAGCTTGCAAGTGCCTTTATTGCTCTCCACTGCTGCGTGCTTTGGTGTGTGTCCTGGCTCTGCTGGGGCAGCACATCGCTCCTGTGGCACAGAGCTGCTCCATGCTGCTGGCTCTGTTGAGGGTCGCTGGCAGTGCCTGGATCACAGGGAAGCTTTCATGGGAGAAAAGATTATGGATTTTGTCTTTCCTAGCAAAGACAAGATCAGAGAGAATAAAGCCAGACAGTTTTGTAGGGTGCCACAAAGGGCAGTGCATCCAGTTCACCTTAACCATCCGTGGGAGCATAGATCGGTTTGTCAAGTCATGCAGTTGCCTCTGCAGAGGGACCAACACCAAAAGTCTCCTTCAGCGGTTGCAAGAATTGTGCAAAATGTCTTGGACAAAAAAACCCCAAAGCTTCTCATGAGTTATTTGTTCTTGGTTCTTATCCATCCATACGGCCTGCTGTAAACACCATGAGCCTGGCATATATCTGAGCACCTGGCAGGTGCTATGGGAGTGGCCAGTTCCTGGGCTGAGACTTCTTCTGCAGCAGTGAGATCTTGTTGTTTGATCATTCTGTCTTCCAGCTAGGTTTGAGCAGTTCTTTATCCACCATATTCCAAGCAAAAGCTGAGCAACAAAGGCAACACATCTGATTTTTTTTTTTTTTTCCTCTTTTGAGTTAACCCCCCATGGCTCTTCCTGTGTGTTTTGTGTGTGCTTGCAGCCTTCAGACGTGTAAGTAGATGAGCTACTTGCTGGGCCCTCACCAGCACTGACCCTCCTGCCTGGATCCTGCCTCTGTCTTGCTGCCTCTTTCTGGCTCAAGTACAGCTGTTCCTTTTCCAGCTGTGCCTCCTATCTCCACCTCTTCCTGATTCCTCTTCTGTATCCAGACCTGCCATGGCATGCCACACGCCCCCTTCTCAGACTTTGCTGTTGCTTGGTTTCTCTCCAGTGCCTGCCTCTGGGCACTGCTGTTTTGCCAGGTGTGGCTGTGGCTTCCTGCTGCCATCTCGAGATTCCCTTTGTCTCCTTGAGCCAGGCCTCCAGTTCACAGCAGGTGGTGAGAAATCAGAGCAGAGCTGGGGCAGGGCTGCTGAGATGTTCAGGTGGTTCTTGGAAATCATGGGACTTTGTGGATAAGGATTCTTGCACTCAGCTGAAGAGAAGTCTCAAAGCCATGTGGCCCGGAGCAGGAAGCATTAATCTGAATGGTTAACGTTTTGGCAAGGAAATAACAAAGAGTGTCATACCGGGCATCCTTCACCATCATGTTTTGTTTCTGTAGCCTTGCTGGGATTTTGCCCTGCCTCTCACTGGCTGGAGATACATTCCTGCAGACACAAAGGCCTGCCATGGGTTTGATGGAGCAATCCATTATACCTGGGTTGCTGAGTGGCCACGCTGAGCAGCCAGGCACCTGCAGGTATCTCAGCACAGCTTCTTTTTCTCCAGCACCTGTTGCCACTGTTCTCTCCTGTCTGTTGCCACTGTTTGTGTGCATCCTTGGCATTTGGTTGCTTAGGATGTCCAGGTCCTCTTTGCACTGGTGGTTTTGTGACTGTCCAGTAAGACCTATTTGTCCCCCAGATATATTGGAAATCAGATGTTCTGCTGCAATGGAGAAAAGCACTTATTTTTCAAGGAGATCTGGATAGTATGAATTTCTGTCTCAGTGAGTCTATAATAGCCAAGCTTTTCTTCAATTTGACACTGGGGCTTTGCATTAGATTTGTCTGTAGCAAACATTCTGCCCAGTTATCGATTTGTAAAATATTCCAGAAAGTGCCCTGCTGCATATTCTTCCCACTGAGTGACTTTTTTCCATTTTTAGCTCAGATAATGTAGCAATGTCTCATAGAGAAGCTGCTTCTTAATTAATATTTTATAAGCAGAAGAAATATTAGCTTCTCCATCTGCTTTCCTATTTTTGTGGCTTTTAATATAGATTCATAAATGGCTTTAATGAAAATAAACAAGGAACTGTTCTTTTCTGTGCCCTCTTTGCTTTCAGAGATGATACTGCAGGTCCAGCCTCCCTGGTGATGTTTTTCCCAGGAGGTAGGTCCTGGACAACACTGCTTCCCTGCACAGTCGTAAATGATGATTGTGAAATGGGGCTGATCTTCAGCTGTCTAGCAATGAAAAGAGGCGGATCTAGAAGAAGTCTGCAGACCTGTAGGACATAGCTGGAGACAGATATGGGGAGTTGTGGATGGTGCTTTGTATCCAGAAAGAAGCCGTGCCACACAGATGGAAAATGGACGTGCAGTGCACAGCAGGCAGTGTTTATGAACAAGTGTCCCTGAAACACTCGTGAGGGTTGGCATAGAAATCATGTGAACCCAATGGGAAGCCCTGGGCAACTAGTCCATCCTCCTCAAACTTCAGAGGCAGCCAGGGGTCAAAACCCAGCAGTGCAGAGCCCACATAAACAGAAGGGGCACTAATGCAGCTGGTGGAGTGAGGCCTATTTCAGATGTCTCCTCAGTGCCTTTTCACGGCAGTGTTCAGTCTGCAGCACTGTGGTGGCTGCTAGGAAAAGTGAGTGCCTCTCCTGGGAGCTACTTTCCTTCCCATGAGAGGGGATCAAGCAAGGTTAAACCTTCGGTAAACCAAGTGGTGAAGCAGGATGCTCCAGAGACCCACAACACAGCTGTGCTCTGTGGGGAGCCCAGCAGTAGGATTGCCCCTGATCTAGGGTTGTGTTGTGGCGTTTCCCAGTCTCCTTGACTTCTCCTTGTTCCTGGGAAGGCAGAGTGGCTGGCTGCATGCCTGTGGGTGGGCTATGCAGAGGCAGCAGCAGGAAGGAGTACACAACTGAATCCCTGCAGCAGTTGCCAGAGCATGGGTGTCGCTTTCAAGACCATGGCTCTGGATGAACCGTTTCCTCCCATGAGCTGTAAGCTGTCTGGAGAGCTTGGCCAGCTGGATCTTCATGGCAAATCCATCTGAGTCTCTACAGGCATATAACTGAGGGAAACTTAGCTGTAAATATACTGACATGACCTGGAGAGAGATTTAAAATATTTATCCTAGAGCAGAGCTTGGGATATAAATAAGCTCTCTGTCTGCTTCCCTGCACGCAAGGCTCAGAAGTGCAGCTGTCCCTTTGTCCCCACCTCTCAAAGTCCTCTGTGGGACCAGCAAGTTGCTTATGGGTGAGCTCGAAGTCCATACAGATGGTATATACATATAGCTGTCAGCAAAATGGAGAGGGTATTTGCAATACTGTAGATGTGAATTTTCGACTGCAACTTCAGTCCCCTCGTTGCCCCTACAGCTGCTGTCTGTGCTCTGTTGCTCTCGGGATGTTTGTGGAGTGTGCTGGTGAGCCATGTGTTGTGCTCTGCTGGGTAGGGCTGTAACCCTCTCACTTGGCCCCCCGAGCAAACAAGATTTGCAAGATGTCCAGACCAAGCACATGCAAAGGGAAGCACAGGTTTGGGTGGTTCGGGGGATGTTTTCTTCCTTCCAGTGGATTTGGTGGCAGCACACAGAGAAACAGCTCACTGAAGCACTCTCAGTGGCAAATACGCTTCATTCTCCAACAAACAGTCCTGTTTGGGCAAGGAGGTCTTGCTGGCAGGAGTGCCCTGTGCCCCAGTGCAGCCTTGGTGACCTTGCTGCATGGAGAGGAGCTGGCTCTGAGCAGCAGCTTTGTCTTCGATGGTGCATTGCTGAAGCAGCTGGCTCTGCTTGCAGGCCTCATGTGCATGCTGCTCCTCTTTGCACTGCTTCCCTTGCCCTGGCCTCTTCCCACCCCCACCCCCACGCCCTTTTGTCTTTACAGCCTGAGCTTCCATTCTCTGTAGCGGCTGGCTGGGGCTGCTATTCGCTGAAGGGAAGTGCCGGACGGTTTTATGGAGCTTCTTCTGTTTTTTCCCATCATCTGGAACGGTGTTTCAGCTGGAACAGGAAAAATGTGGAGCCCTGGCCAGGAGCTCCATCCACACAGTGCTGTTAAGGGGGAATCCTTCTTGGCTGGGCTTGGGATGGCAGGAGCAACGTCAGCCTTTGGCCCTCAGCCTCAGTGCAAGGATGTGAAGATGGATTGGCGGGAACTGGTGTGATACATGGAGGTGCTGGCCCCAGCTGCCGTGGGATGAGCTCTGAGCCACACAGACCCTGTGGGTGCAGCAATGTGGCCTCACTGCCACTGGGCCTTGCCTCCAGCCCCGGGGCACGGAGTGCTGAACCAGCTCTGTCACAGCTCTTCCCAGCTGGCAGGACCTGCCTGCCTGTTCAGCACTGCCCGGGCTCTCCTCTACCACCAGAGGAGTTTTGCTTAGTAAAGACCTTTGCATTCTCACATGGCCCATGCTTAAATTGTGGGGGAAGCATCATCCTTCAAGTCCACTGCACAGGAAGCATGTGGCTCATCCTGGTTCCACTTGGCATCTGTCTACCATGTTTCCTTCAGTGGGAGAAAAGTGCAGTACCTCTGCTGTGCTGGCCAGAGAGCTTAGCCTTCAGATCACCGTGTCTCCTGCCAGCAGCAAACATCAGGTGTTTATGAGGAAAGCAGGGAATTGCTCAAGGGCTCAGAGCAAGCTTGGGAGAGTTGGTTGGCAAGACTGGTGGGTGCAGCAAGCCTGTCAGTGGTGCTGAGTCACCCTTGAAATATTTGTGTTTCTCACTGGGGCTTGGCAGTGCAGCTGACAGTGTCTGCTCAGGAGCCTTTGGCTGATGCCCCACTAAAGATGGTGTCATTGAGCCAGCAGGATTCCCATCTCGTGTGCTGGGCCTTGAGGCCTCCTGTCTCTCTTGTTGCCCTGTCTCTCTTTATCTGCTACGAAGATGTCGTCTTGGGAGTCCCATGGCCACCAGTGGCTGTGATGCCCTCTTACACAGCCAAAGCAAGCTTCCTTTTCCACAGGCCAGGGGCCAAGTGGTGCTGCCAGCACGCAGCTGTGCCCTGAGTGTTTGGGCAGGAGAAGCGGTGATCTGGCTGCTGACTCTGCCCTGTTCCTCTCCCAGCTCCAAGTTTGCAGCACTGCACTAATGGCTTGGGCTTGTTCTCTGGGCTGGCTGCTCAGAAAGGGTATCTGGCTTCTCCTAGAGACCTGAGACCACACAGTGACCCAAAAGAATGGCATCTTTTCCCTGATGCAGTGTCCTCTGGAGATGCCCGTGCCCCCTCTTGCAGCAGGTGCTGGGAGCACGGGTGCAGCAGACTGTGGCTTGGAGCAGTGTCAGTGTGCTCCTAGGGCAGACAGGCAACTCCTGCAGCTCCAAGGCCAGTTGTTCTGGTTCAGCAGCCCCAGCAGTTTCAGGGAGCCGAGGAGCTTGGCTACCGTGGGGAGTTCCCTCTCTTGCTCCATCTTTTTCCTGTTTGAGTGAGATGCTGAGATGTTGGGAGAAACTGTAGGGCAAAGCTCAGCTCACACTTCATCCCAGGCACGTTCTCCATAAAGACCACTTGGAAATCCCACAGCCCTGGGGACAAACTGTGCAGCATGGTGTCTGCCCCACCAGGTCAGCCTTCAGTGGGTGTTGGTTGACACGAGCCCTATGTGACTTGGGAACGAGTAGGAACCTCCCAAAATACTCCCATCGCTCTGTGTCTGCAGAGTAGCACCCCTGCTTGCTGCTCTCGTTTATTGCCAGAGTAGCAGCTGTTCTTACCTCACTCCCCACCCACCTGTCCCTGCCTGCAGAGGGTATCATCCCATCCTGCTGCTTTGGTTTGGCTCCTGCCTGGCTCTGGGCACATAGGAAGGCGGGGTCTCTGCTCACTGCTGGTGTAAAGGCGCGGGCAGGGAGCTCCTATGGCAGAGTTAGGGCACTGAGCTTGGGATGGTCTTGGAAGAAGCTAGCCTGTGGGATGTGTGGCTGGGGAGGGGACTGGGATGGGCAGCATGAGGAACAGAGGCAAGGAAGGCCCAAACTGATTTGAACTGGACAAGTGAGTGAGGTCAGTGCCAGGATAGCCTGGCTATCCTGACACATTGCTGGCAGCTGTCAAGAGTCTGCAACTGGTTTCCTGGGCTCGCTGTCCTTGTGCTGAGCCTTTTTGTCAGTTCTAATGGACTTTTCTCCTGCAGTAGATGTGTGAGCAGTACCTGCCTGCCTTGGGATGGGGCTCTGTGCAGTGGAGGCTGCCCTGCTGTGTGTGGCAGTGAACTGTTCCCAAGGCCCAGCTGGACCCCAGCACATCACTGCCAGTGCTGCCTTAGCATCTACTCCAGCAATTGATTCACAGTGTTCAAACCCCAGTGATTTTGTTCTGATTTCTTGTGATAATTTCTCAGAAACTGGGCTAGGCCATTCCCATGTATGGGGTCCTGGGCCTGGAAGGGTAGGGATACCCCACAGCCTCTCTGAACAGTTTTTGGGAGGCTAATGGGAATTGTGCTAAGTGGTTGCTGCTTTTCCCCTTTCCTTTTTTTTTCTTTTTTATTCTTTTTCCCATTCTAAAGCTTGGTCTGAAGGTCAGAATTGGCTTCTCAATATTTGCCTGGTTGTGCTCCACGCAGAAAGTGGTGGAAAGAGGTACTGTGGGCCACCTGGAGTGAGATCAGTGGTGGTGTGCAGGATCATGTCTCCTGCAAATCTAGAGTGAACTACCACAAAAGGCAGAGGTTCAGTGGTCATCTGAGCAGACCTATACTCTCACAGCAGAGCTGGTGGATCCAGGTGCTTGATACAACCATAGAGTCAAATAGATGATGTTTTCCCAAGTTCCCAATCATCTTGATCCACCCCAGTATGACCTGGAGCTCCTAGATGCTGGTCCAGTTCCTCCTGGCTCATGAAGCCAAAGCCACTCTAGCAGAGGATTTCTTCAAAATGCTGCTTTGTGCCCACATGCCCATGATTGCTTTCCTGGGTGCAGAGTGAGTTTTTGTTTTTACTTTAACTGGAATGGCAAAAGATGTCGTTTTAAAAGCCTTTTATGATGAGTGCCCAAAGACTTTCCAGATGTTGGGCTGCTCGCCGTGTTCAGAGTTCCTTGCCTGAATCAAACCATTTCCATCTGGCCTGGTGGTTTACTGCAACTCTACTCATCTGAGAGGCTTTCTTGGCTGGAACCTCTTGCATGGAGGAACATGCTGGTTGGAAATAATTCGGAGATCCAAATATCTCTGGGTGTTTGGCTTGGCTGCCATTCTGGCGGTATCTGCTAAGCAGTGGAAGAGGCTGTGTGTGGAGCAGGCATGCTCCCAGCAGCTGCTTTATGTGTCTGTAGGGGCCGGCCCAGGAGGCTGGGGGTGTTGCTCATGTTACTGAGCATTCACGATTTTCCTTGCTTGCTTCTATGCCTTCAGCAAGCCAGCCTGCTGGCTCTGCGTTTGTGACCAGGAGGGGAGGAGAAGCTGACCCATGTGTTGTTCCCTGTTCTGGCATGCCAAAAATCTGCTTTTATATGAGCGTGTTCATAATGAACTGTGCCAGGAAACACATGGCTTGCTTGAGACATGAATGGGAGGTCTGTATGGGGCCCTGTGCTCACTGAGAGCCTTGCAGGGACAAAGAGCAGATGCCGGGGTGTGTTGCTTGCTCTGTGGCAGTTTGTGTCCTGTGGGCTGCGGTGGATGGGGAGCAGACATGGGACCAAGGTACAAAGTGCTTGGCTGGTCCAGCGGTGGCAGAGAGGACAGGACAGGAGGCCAGGTGAGTGGTTTTACTGCCTGCTGCTCTCTGTGGCTCTCCTGCTCTGGAGGGGGCTGGCTTGCTGCTCTGGAGACACGGCCATTTGCAGTGACGGCTGGGTTGGAAGAAGCCCAGGCACTGCAGGCAAAGCTTAGGATGACAATTGTGGACGGGGATAGGAGAGAGCAGGAGAGATATGTCAAGCCCATTGGGTCCTAGGTATCATGAGGGCAGAGGGGCTGTGCAAGCTGTGCTTGGCTGCAGCAGGAAGAAAAGGTTTTCAGGGGACAGTTGCAGTCCTGAGCATTAGCAGCACTTCAGCGTCTTGAGTGTTGCTCCCTTACAGGAAGTGCTGCCAAGCCTGCATGGGCTGAGCTGCTGCTGAGCAATGCACAGCCAGCACATGACGAGTCAAACCTGCAGGCAGGCAGTGGAGCCTTGTTCTGACAGAGGGCTCTGCGAGTCCTCTGGACCAGCAAGCTCAGGATGCTCTAGCTCAGTGATTTCATTTCCCAGCCTTTGGAAGCAAGCCAGGGCTTGAAGCAGAGTTTGCTGCTCTTTGATCCAAGAGTGACTAAAAGCAAAGCCTAAGTGCTGGAGCCGTTCCCAAGGACTTGGCAACTGAAGGAATTGCTGCCTGCAGACAATGATGTTTAAGTTGCTCCTAAAGACAAGGCCTGTTTGATAACGCTTTCTGGGAGTGTGTTATTGAAACCTGTGAGAGGCCAGGACCCCAAGCCTTAACACCATCCCTGATGTGCCTTTTGTGGCCTTGGGATGGAGCACAGGTCATGGTCTTTTCTGAAAATGTGCCTGTGGTTGCCTTTGACACCAGAATTCTGCTGTGGCCCAATGTCATTCTCAGAGAACATGATGAAAAATCAGTCCTGTGTTTGGGACATGAGACCTGAGTGCGAGCTTTGGGCTCTTCTACTCTGTTCCTTCAGGGACTGTCTTTCTTGTGACCCTTAGCTCTGCCCCGGGCTTGTAGGGAGCCAAGTCATCCTCCAAGCTGTGGTTCTGGTTTGTTGGTTTTGCTTGGCGTTAACAGCTAAACGTGCTGCTGAGGGATGCAGTGGCAGCTTCAAAGTGATGCTCTGCCTGTGTCTGCCTTGCCTTGTTACAGATTTACGGAGCTGGGAGCGAGTGTGGCACTGCAATATAAATGAGTGCATTAGCTCAGCCAAATCTTCCTTTTCCTTAGTGGTTTCTCATCAAAGAACAATAGCCTGTATTGCTGCTGGACAAATTGCAGAGGCTTTGTTTCTTCAGTGGTCTGAGCAATGGCAGGGGCAGAAGCATAAAGGACACAGTGTGGCTGTGGTGGGATGGTGATGTGTTGGGAATGGATTCCAAGGGGTCTAAAAGCTGTCGCTGCCACCTTGCTTTGCTGAGGTTTGTTAACTAGCTGACACATCCAGAGTTGGTAGCTGAGTTAAAAAGTGGTGAAAGGGTCTCTTAATCCTGGTGTTTGAGTCTGAAGTGCTGCATCCTGGGGATAGATTTGGGCTACCCCTGCTGTTCACCTCAAGTTAGTGGTGGGGACTAGGGCATCTCTGGCCAGGTCACCCATCTCTCTCCCTGATCTCCATTCTGCAGGAAAGTGCATTGTGTGGTTGCTGCAAGGTGCCCAGGGCCTTCCCTTAGCGAACTGCTGTGCGCCTTGGGTGCTGCAAAGGGCCCTGCAGGTTTGGGGAGCCGAGGGGAGCAGGCTTCCCACCTGTGTCCTGCAGCAGTGCCTTCCCAGGGAACACGGCATCTTTGCTAACCACTAATGAAGATGGACAGGGAACAAATGTTTAGCAGTGTGTTACCAAGCTCTCTGTCTTGTTGGGTGCTGAGCTGGTGGTGCAAATACATTCAGCTCCCACCTCAGGTCTGAGACTTGCACGCTTATTGTGCAGCCGTAGGAAGGCTCCACGCTGGGGCTGGGACAGCTGTGAGCTCCTTGTTTTGGCATGGGAGCATGTGAGATCCACTCTGCTTGAGAGGCCAGACAAATGCTGGCCAGCCATGTCTTCTGCCACAACAGCTGGCTGGGCCAGTTTTTGCAGCTGGCTGCTTCCATTGCATCCTGGTACTTCTGGGTCTTAATTTTGTTTCCTTTTAGCCAGGTGTCCCCCTCCATAGCTGGGGCAGGACTGAGGCCTCCTGCTGGCAGGGGAGAAGAGGAAGAGAATGGTTCCCTTTTGGGGAGAAAGGCTGGATGCAGTTTGGGTGCTCTGGGCTTTGCTGTCTTGGGCCCTGGAGATGAATTGCAGATCCTCTAAACTGCTGTTCCAGGTGCAGAGCATTAAAGGAATTGCCTTGCACATCTGGCTGAGCTGACCCAGGGTGAATTTTGCTGGACTGCTCCTGGAAGCAAGTCTGCAGAATAATGCTCCTGGGGCCTGGCTGGAGAGTGGGGCTGGGCTACAAGCTGTAGAAGCACCACAGTGCTGGGCTTGCTCTCCAAACCAGAAAACCTTATACTTGCCCAAATCCCATTCCCATGCTTTTAGTTCCTTGTTTGGTTACAAGCAGCTTTGGGATTACTCATATCCTGTGGTGTCTCAGAGGTTGGTAAACTCTTGGGTACGAAATGAAATGGATCCTTTCCTTTTCCCTTTCTATCCCTTGTCCAGAGCTCTTGTAGTTTGGAGGAGCTGGTGCCCAGGAGCTGTGCACTGGGCATGCCTGGATGTGGACAGTTTGGGGTTGCTGGGAGCATGGATCTCCCACAGGGCTGGGGATGTGGAGCATTGCATTGTGCTTCCAGCTGCCGTGCCTGTTGCTTCCCTGCTGGGCTGTAGGTGAGAGAGGTGACTGTGGACTCAGCAGGACTCTGAGGCTGTGCAGCAGCTGAAGGCTTTGTGGTTGAGGCTGCATTCCCAAGCGATGTCGTTAGGCAAGGAAACCATGATTTTTGGATTGTTTCAATATGTAGGCAGCCTGGCCTGTCAGGCAGGGCAGGAGATGTGCTGCCTGGTCTCCCCAGCTTGCACAGCTGCTCTGCAGTACCCAGATGGTGTTGGGCTACTGGAGTGTCCCCAGGTGAGCCTACGGGACTGGCGCCGAGACATTAAAGCAATGAATGGAAAACCCAGCTTGGATCAAAGCCTGGCTTGTAATGTTGCCCCATGTCCTTGCAGCCTGGAAGATGACCATGAAGGTTTGGGCTTGGTGCCATGGCAGGGACTCACCAGGCAGCATCCCTGCTGCTCTCAGCCCTCTTGTATGGTGCAGAAGGCGGGGTGCCTTCACTGCCATGTGTGTCCAGGCTGTTCCAGGACCACAGACCCTCTTGTTGCCTGCAGCCCTAAATACAGCCTTAGAAAAGGCTGATCTCCCAGGGGTGAGTCCTGCCACCCCACACAATTTCTGGCTTTCACCAAACACCCAGCACCCCATGAAGGTCTACAGTCCATGAGGTTCAAACCTGTTGCCCAGCTATGTCCATGGCACAGAGTGGGGGGACAGTGTCCAGCCTCAGAGGATGAACATTGAGACACAGGGCTGGGCAGTTTGCTGCCAGCTCCTTCCCCCAGAGCCCTACAATGTTGCTCTGTTTAGGTATACCAAACCTGGTGCCTCTCAGGTGGGAAAAGGATGTGAGATCCCCCAAAATTTTAGCCCCCAGACCCCAGCTCTGCCATGGCTCCCCCATAGCCTTATTACTCTTTTGGTGCATTTTCTTACAGCTCTGGCTGATGAAGGGAATAATGCTGATGTATCTCACTCTTCTAACTCTGGAGAATGGTCCTAAAGGCATTCCCAGTCTGTGCTGAGTCTGCTGCCACAGCACTGCATTAATGCTGTGGCAGCCTTCAAGGGAGTTGGCTACCATGGAGCTGGGTCTCCTTTACCAGAGGTGTGGAAAGTCCTTTGCTTCCTGGCAATCCCAAAAGGATTGAAAGCTTACTCTGCAGAGCTTCAGACAGCAGTGACTGACTTCATAGGGTTGTTCACAAGTCTGTCTTGGATATGACTTTGCAACTTTATTTGTCACCCTGAAATGTTCTGCCTGTGCTCAGGCTGAAGTCCAGCAATGGCTGAGTCCTGGGGACATCCCAGGATAAAAAAAGTGAATTGAGATACAGTTTTTAGAAACTAGGACTGGTAATGCAGTCCTAATAGTGTCACTGTTTTCCTGGGAAGCTGCTATTTGCCTCCTTAAGAAAATGAAATGAGTTTTGAGCAGGACAGCACTGCTGCCTGAAGGATGCTGTGTTCCTGCACTCAGATCTTTGCCGTTAGGATGATCTCAGAGCCAGGATGGGATCTGAAACTGCTCTTCTCTTCATTCTTGTGCATCCTACTAGTCCATGTCCCCTCCCTGCAGATGATGTGCTTTGTGGTGTGTGGGAATGATACCCTGGGAACCTGTAGGTACTAGTTCAGTCTCCCTACACAATTCACTTAACCTCTATCTATTACCCCAACAGGAGGGTTTTGCATTTCAATTAAGTATCCTTTGGGTAGCACACCTCTGGGTGTTTTCAAGTGTGCTGCATTTCAAACATGTTTATCTAATCTGGCTGAAGCTTTCCTGGAAAGCTCTCTGTAGCCACAATTGAGATGGTTTTAGGCCAGAAACATGTGTGGAGGGTTTCTTTTTCTCCCAGCTAGGGGAGACTTGTGTCACATGCATGTGCAGAAGCTGGGTAGTGGTCAGCACCCACATTTGGGACTGCTCCGTGCTGGCATTGGCTTTGCAGGACTGTGGCTGGCCCAGCTGTGTTGCTGGGGGAGAGCTCTGCACTGGCTTGGTCTTGCTAAGGCTGATGTGGTGTTGCTGGATGGTTTTTGGGGTGACTGTCACTAAGGGAAGAGAGTAATTTCGCTTCGTTCAGCAGCTCCCAGCAATGCGTCTCAGCCCAGATGAGCTCATGAAACCACAGCAGAGGCTGTTGGGAAGGTGTCCAGCCTGAGCTGGGGTTGCCTTTGCTTTCTCCTCTGGGGCAGCCTCCAGTGGCTGAGCCACAAATGGACATGGCTCTGCCACACAGGAGAGCTGGGAGGTCCTCCAGCTGCTGAGTGGAACAAACAGAGTCATTTTCTTCTTTATTCAGCACAGGTGGAGATTGTTGGCTTGTTTTACCCAAACTCTGGCGTAATGGCATCCCATACAGTAGCCCTCTCCTTAGACAGCCTACTTGAGCCTCTGTCCCAAAAGGTAGAGGGGGGATGCATGGACCCTGCTGCCTGCAGCCTTTTCCTGGCCCAGGGTTTGTGCTACTGTTACAGGCAAGTGCAGCAGTCCCCGTCTCCAAATGCTGGGCCCTGGTGCTCTGGATTGAAGTCCTGTGAAAAGCTGTGTCCAGCTCTGGGCTTCTGGTATCTTCCACCCCAAACTTGTATTGGCCACATGTAGGTGCTCCTGGTCTTTCCTTGCAGCCCAAACCTGATACATGGTTGGGACAATGGTTTCCAGCATGTGTAACCAGTTCACCAATGGCACCTTGGATACTAAAAAACAAAACAAAGTAAGTTTATGGCTCTTGCTGCACTTTAACATTTATTTATCCTAGTTTGCCTTGACACCAGTGCTCATTCATCACAGGGATCTTGCTTGAGCTGAAATGGTTGTGTCCATTTTCCCAGCATGGAAAACAACAACATAAATAGTTCCTCCTGTTTCATCAGGGAGCTGGATCCCAGTGTTTCCTGACACCTGGTAAAATCCCTGCTTCCCAGGTGGGACTTGTGCCAAGCCTTCATCATGTCCTCTGTCCACAGAGCCATGTCCTCCTGCCTGGACCTGGGGCATGCTGCAGCAGCAGGATGCATGTGATGAGGCAGCTGAAGCTCTCAGATGATCAGTGCTGAGTAAAGTGCAGTTGTGCTGTCAGTGATGGGGTGGAAGCAGCTCTGCTGCTCTTTGGTGTTATATTGGTTATGCCAATGGTTTAATGCTAGAAGCACATGTAATTTAAAATATAAATCTTAATACCCTAGTGGTCTACACCTTCAGAGAGAGGTTGCCTCATCACAAACTCCAGCACTAGCATGACCAGTAGGCTGATACTCCAAGAGCAGAACAAATCCATCTACTTCATGAGCTTTCTTTATGCATTCTGCCAACTTTGCATGTGCTTTGTACCATACAGGTATGGTTTGATGGACATATGCGTGGTGTCCTAAGGGGACGTGTCTGGGGAAAATAACAGACCTGGCTCCTGTAGGTTCTAACCTGAATGGATTTGACTGTTCTGTTCCCCTCTCCTCCTTCCTGTTTGACCCAGCAGCCTGTTCTGGTGTGAGATTCAGCTCCCGTTGCTCTGGAGCTTTTAGGCTATTGAGTTCATAGCTGTTTTTGAGTGAGGTTGGGTGGTTGCTGCCTTGCTGAGTGCTCTCAGTGAGACAGAGCTGATGTGACACATGTTCCTGCACATTGTATCACCTTGAGGCACGTGTTCATGAGACAGCTGTCACAGACTGATGAATATTCCTACCTTTAGGGGAGGTGTGTGGCAGCTGACCCTTGGAGCACAGCATGTTGATGGGACTTGGCTCAGTATGAGACCCAGGGAAACGGGACTTTGGTCACGCTCTGCAGCTCTGTCACTCAGGCCACAGGGGTCAGTCTGTGGCTACTCTTGGTGACCTCAAGTTCTGTGGGTGCAGTTGACAAGGGATGTCAACCCAACAGCTGTGGGAGTTCACCTGGCTGAGGGCAGTCCTTAGGGGATGTTGCCTGCACACCAAAGTCAGTGGCTCAGTAAATGCTGAAGGTAGAAAGCCAGGCTGCAGTGAGGTGCACATCCTAGACCCTGTGGAATGTTGTTGTGCCCTGCTGTTCCTGTGACCTCTCAACTCCTTGTTGCCTCCTTCCCAATGGTTTTTTTGAGGTGACTCAAAAAAAAAAAATTAGAGTTGAACTCACAGTCACACCTTGCAATGGCTACAGTCAGGAAAGACCTCTGGGCTCCGGACTACATTTTGGGCTGTCCCAGTGTCTTTGGGAAGAGGCTTCTGTGGTTTTCACAATGGGAGGTCTTTGTTGCTCTCTCTGGCTGGACTACAGGGAAGGGGTTTTAGCAGATACAGGCCAAGGTGCCCCTGCTCCTGGCTGGTGAGTTTGGAGCTGTGGGACTGGAGCCTCATCCTGTTTGAGTGCCTGTGTCTGTGCCCTTGCTGTTGCTGTGAGTGGGGGAGCTCAGACCAACCCTGCAGGAAATGCTGGCTGACACCGGGGTGCCCGTGGGTACCATTGCTTGGCCCCTGCACTGTGTAGCAGGCTCCAAAGGCTTTCCAGCATGGGAAGGGCTCTTGTGGCTTTCTGGAATTTGGTGATCTTCAAAACATCTTTCAGAAAAGCATTCCTTACCCCTAGCTTTGGCTGACTGAGATGTGTTGTCAATTTGTATCCTTTCGCCAGGCTTTTATACAAACGCCAGGTAGGAGTATGTGGCTGAGTGTCCGAAGAGGAACTGCTGTTTAGCTGGACTTGGATCCTGCTCATGTAACTTGTCCAGGCAACCACTTCCGGAAGCTGTTCCTCTTGCAGTGGTGGGAACGCGCTGTTTTCCCCACGTTCTTGTTCGTCTTCATTCTAAGATGCTTGAAATCTGCCTGGCTTGGCCCCTTTCCCTGCAGAGCATGGTGCTGGGAATAGAGTCCAACAGCCATCGTCACGTGCTGAATTGCCCTTTGTCTGCTTCCCTTGCTTTTCCAACTGGTAACCGGAGCAGAGAGCCTGCACGGCTGGCTGTGGGCAGGCAGCAGCCAGATTTGGGAATGAGCAAGCGTGGTCCCTCAGCAGCCATGTCAGGGAAGCACTGACTGCTCTATCCCCAGGACCCCGAGCTCTTGGGTGGGCGTTAGTGTATCAAGGAGGGCTCTTCAGGATTTCCATCGCTGTACAGAGATGCTTCCAGCCCCTCCAGACCCCGAGGGCAGCTATTGCAATTAGTTGTTTCCGCTTCTACTTGGGAGTGGGCTGAGTCACCAGCACAAGTTTGTGGTGTCCCTGTTGCATCCTCTTGTGCTGTGTTCCAGCAGCTGCTGTGCTTATTCGTATTGGCAATCCTTGTTCCACACCGGTGTTTCTATGGGTAGTTGCTGGGAAGGTCAAGGTGAGACAGAGACGTAGTCCCAAGAAGAGGGAATTTTGAGGAAAACCTAGAAACAGTCTATGGGTATTTCTAATCAGGGCAATCTTGATGCAAGGCTGGAAGTTAGGACACATCCCAAAAAACAGGACAAGTAGCATTCAGAGAAACATTGGAGCTGCCCAGGAAGCTGCTTGCTTTCCAGGGTTTTGGTGACTGACTTCCTGGCTCATACACTGCAAGACACCTCTCTGTTCAGGCTGGAAGTGAGACACTCAGTAGTGGGTCATGGGAGCTCCCTCCTAATGCCCCTGTCCCCAGGGAGCAGAGGGCTTTCCTTGGCTGTGGCGAGCTCAGGCACCCTTGTTCCTGTGATTGCTGCAGGCAGGCTTAAGGCAGCTGTGCTGGCATCCCAGCATAGATCTGTTAAAACTCTGAATTCGTTTTGACAGATGTGCTTTGGGATATCTTTCTCCTTACATGGCTCTGACTGTCTGGAGACCCTTGAGAACGACACATGCTCACCTGATCCATTCACCTCCTTCCCTGGCTCTAAGCATGCCCTCCCTTTTCTGTCTTGCAGCCGTGGGGTCTCAGGCAAGCATCCTTTTCACAAAAGAGCCGTACTCCCAGGATGCCCTGCACGGCCGCAGCGCCATCCTCCGCTGTGAGGTGAAGGAGCCAGCGGACGTGGAGTTCGAGTGGCTGCAGGACGGGCTTCCTGTTCAGGATACGGAGCAGCGCTTCAAGGAAGGCAGCAACCTCCAGTTTGCTGCCGTGGATCGGCACCGAGATGCCGGGGTCTTCCAGTGCCTGGCGAGGAACGTGCTCACCGGGGAGGAGGCACGCACAGCCAACGCATCCTTCAACATCAAGTGTGAGTGTAGGGTGGAGACAGCCAGGCACATGCTGCAGCCTGGTTGGTGCTGCCCACTGCACACAGGGAAAAGCACTCTCTTGGGAGGGCCCGAGGCTGGAAATAGTTTCTCCAGGCTGTCTGCTAATTCTTGTGTGGGTCAGACAGGGATCGGACAGCTTGGGCTGTTCAAGTAGGATTCCTCTCCGGCTGCCATGTCCATCATACCCTGTAGACCTCTTGTGTCTTCTGGTGTCCCTGAGGCTGTCAGAGATGCTTTCTCCTGCTGCCTTTCCCGCTTGTGCATATGAAACCGGGACATTACTGCAGCAAATGTGTCCTGGGCACTGCAGGTCCTTTCAGAACTCACCTTAACCCTCAGAGAACAGCTGCACAGGGCAAACTGGGATCTCTGCAGTGTGGGTGTCTCTTTACTCCACGCTGGCTTGAGGGCATATGTATCTCTAAGCATGCTTGTGCCCTTGCTGCCTTCTCTGGTTATTGGTGAGTCACCAATAACCACCACCTGGGCTCTGGAGGTTTGGAGAGCCAGCTGTGTTGGTATTCTTTGATCCCACAGGGATTGAGACAGGCAGTGTGGTTCTGAAGCAGCCGGCCAGCGTAGCTGAGATCCAGCCCTCCTCCACAGTGGTGCTGCGGTGTCACATCGATGGCCACCCACGGTAAGGGTTGCCTCCTGAGGAATGGACCCTGCCAGGGGCCCCTGCACCTTGGCTGTGTGGTCTCTCTCTCTCTATCCCCCTCCCTCTCCCCCGCCACCTTTTTCTTTCTCCTCCTCCCCCACCTCCCCTCCTCTCTCCCGCAAGAATTCAGTAGAGTCAGGGAAGGCGAAAGGCAGGATTGAGCCTGTGGCTGAGCACCGTGGGAGAAGGCAAACGGCTTCCCCCGAGCCGCGTAGCAAGGAGCACAGTAAGGATGGGCTGTCACAGTCCAGTTGCTGAGCTGCTTGGTGTGCTGCAGTCACTCTCCGTCGCTTCCCAGTCGTGTCCCGTCCACTTGGCTGCATGTCTCATGGCTTGGTGTCTGCGTCGGGGCCCGCAGCGGGACGGAGAGCCAGGGAAATGGGCCATCTCTGGGCTGTCTCCTCCGCACACCTGCTCTCGGGGCAGCCCTGACGGTGCCGTGCCCCTGGTCACCTGCTGGCCCCTGTCTTGCAGCCCCGTGTGGCAGTGGTTTCGGGATGGTAGCCCCCTCCCGGACGGCCGCAGCACCTACTCTGTCAGCAACAAGGAGCGGACGCTGACCCTGCAGAGCGCCAGCCCCGATGACAACGGGCTCTACTACTGCTGCGCCCGCAGTGCCGTTGGCTTCGTCTGCAGCCACAACAACTTCACGCTCAATGTCATCGGTGAGTTGTGTCCCAGCTGTTCCAGTGCCCTGCTCACAGCCTCCCCTCTGCTGCAGGGGAGCTGTCAGGCTAGTGTGACTTCCCTCTGTGCAAAGCCTCTGGGCAGAGACAGACCTGACAAATCCTGGCCAGGCTGGAACACAGCCCTGTCTGTGGGTGTTAATTCGCCCCTGTGTCTTTTCCGGAGCAGATCTGTGCTGTCTTCTCTGGTAATGGAGCACCAGGTTTGGACCCTGGAGGCTGTAGGTGTTGCTGGTTTTGCTAATATCGTGCCATGCGGGTAGATGCCCTGTTGGCCTTTGGAGGCGAGACCCAAGAAGGGCAGAAATTGTTGACATTAGAGGGTATTTGGAGCTGGTCAAGGGAATTTGCATTCCAGTGACAGTTTTGATCTGTTTGCTAGGAGCCAGGGTGCTCAGGACCTTGCTGGAAGCATTAGGGGTTTTCCCCAGAGCAGCTCCTACACACAGTCCTGGGCTCTGAGTCCGTAATTCCAGCTGTGCTGGCATATCTGCCTCCTTTGGGCTTTCAGGGTGCACCCAGCTCTTCTTTGAAGTGTCCCCAGAGCGCTGGTGTTGGGACACCACAGGCCCTGCTGTTCTTCTTACCCTCCTGTGGCCTTTTGCCGTTGCAGATGAGAGCTTTCCTCAGGCAGTGATCGTCCCACAGGACCTCATCGTGACCAAGAATGAAGAGGCCATGTTTGATTGCCAGTTTGCGGCTGTGCCCACTCCCACGCAGGAATGGCTCTTCGAAGACAACCCCATCACCAACAGATCCAAGTAATAGGGACCCTAGTGATGTGGGCAGGGCTGGGAGGAGAGGGGCACTGTGTTCCAGAAGAGAAAGAGAGAGGTCAAACCCTGTCTGTACATGAGGGCAAGCACGCAACATCAAAATGGCCATGGGGATTGATTTCTCAGCGTGCCTGGCTTGGCTTTAGCAGGGACTTGGTCCTTGTGCATGGCATTTACCTGAACAGGACTCAGGGTGCAGTTTGTCCTCACACGAGTCTGTGGGGCTGTCAGTTCTAGATGCCCATGCATGATGGCCCCACAATTAGGGATGTCTCTCGGATTCAGATATGGTGATTCTATGGAGCCAGGGAAGCTCGAGCTCCAAACACCCACTTGGGGCAGTTCACAGTCAGGGATGTGTCCCAATACCAGATACCAACACATGGTGATGCCTAGACTTGGGAACACCTGCCAGCCCCCAACATCTGCACAGCAATCACTGGGCCCATGGCTCTCTTGCACTTCCACATGCCTCTCCACAGCCAGGAGTGTTTCTGGGCCCCAGACAGCCTAAGCATGGGGCAGTTGGCAGAACAGGGACGGTAATCCCGGAGCCTGGATGTGTCTCCCAGGCTCTGGAAGGCAAGCAGTGCCATCTGGGTGCCGGCTGCCCTCCGCCTGGCAGTTCCCGGGCGCCACCTTGTGTCCCCTGCCCCCTCTCCTGGCTCTATGTGCTCTCACAACTGGCTCATGCTTGGTGATGCATTTTTTGGTGGGAGCCAGCTCTTCGCCAAGAAAAAGACTTCTGTGAGCTCATTTCCTCCATGAAGAATGTGCCCCAACCATCTCCTTGTTTATGTGTGGTGGGAAGCTTTGGCTTGGCACCCTGGTGGTTTCACGGGCTCATGCAGGACATTTCAGCGCTGTAGCTCTGGCCCATGTCCTGCAGAGATGCCCACTGAGCCCTTCCTCTCCCCACGTGCCCAGGACCACCGTGTTTGCCAACGGCTCCCTGCTGATCACCCAGGTGAGGGCTCGCAGCACCGGAGTCTATAAGTGCGTTGGCCATGGGCAGAGGGGGAAAACTCTTGTGCTGAAGGCAACTCTGCGGCTGGCAGGTGAGGTCCTGAGGCTGGTGACAGGGTGGGCAGTGGGTCCCAGAGTTCCAGTGTCACTCTGGAGATATGTGATGATATAGCAGTGGGTCGGTACATGCAATGGTTCATCCTTGCTTCCTGGATGAGGGGAGCAAACACAGTTTGTGTGATCTCTCCTTTAAATGGTGCCTCCCGTGTGGATGATGATGCTGGTGGGCTGGCTACACGTTCTTGCCCTCTTTGAGCCCTGTTGTCTCTTGTTCATCTCAGAGATCGAAGACATGGCACCCTTCTCTCCGAAGGTGTTGACAGCGAACCAGGGGCATCGCGTGTCCTGCACTGCCCCACAAGGCATACCCACACCCCAGGTCTGGTGGGAGAGAAACCAGGAGCGAGTTCCCACTGCTGGCAGGGTGTACCAAGAGGCAGAGCAGCTCATTTTCACCAGTATCACTGAGATGGATGCAGGAATCTACACGTGCCATGCTGCCAACAAGGCTGGAGAGAAGAAACAGGAGCTGAGCATCACTGTGGCTAGTAGGAAACTTTCTGATAAGGGTGGGAGCAGAAGAGGGGCTGCATGGGGGGTTAGGGTGAGCTGAGCACATGACTCATCACCTCAGTGATACAGAGAGGCACCTCTCATGGCTGGCTGCACACTATCTGTGTGTTCTGCACTGCTTCTGGCCAGAGGGGTAGTGAGTGACCCCGTGTAACCCCTTGCTTTTGTGCCCAGCGGTACCCAAATGGGTGGAGATGCCCAAGGACAGCCAGCTGGAGGAGAGCAAGCCAGGATACCTGCACTGCCTCAGTAAGGCCTCCCTGAAACCCACCGTCACCTGGTACCGCAATGGCGTCTCCATTTCTGAGGTGAGGCAACAAGGCAAGCTCCTGCCCCTCATGGGCACTCCTGCTGGGCACCTGCTCTGCTGCTGCTGTTTCTCACCTTGTTCCTAGGCCCAGCATCCCTGTCACCCCCACTTTGGCCATATTCCTGGCACTAGCTCCATCCTACTGAAGTGTGGGTGCCCAGTTGGCTGTCTCTTGCCACTTGGCTGGCAGTCAGTGCTGTGCTTTTGGGATGGGGGCAAGAGAAAAGCCCTCACAGCTTGTCTCAGTTCTCCATGTGGGTCTCAGCAGGGATGTGTTTATCTGTAGCATGGTGTGGCATGTGGAGTGTCATCAGTGCCACACACAAGGGCTAATCCCGGGGCTGGTGACAGTGTCATTTCTGCCCCACTCCTTCCCCCCCGCTCTGGGCAGGACTCACGGTTTGAGATCTCGGAGAACGGGACGCTGCGCATCAACAACGTGGAGGTGTACGACGGGACCATGTACAAGTGTGTGAGCAGCACCCCGGCAGGCAGCATCGAGGGATACGCGCGGGTGCACGTGCTGGGTATGCTGATGGCACCTCACGCCCTTCCCTTCTGGTGTGATACCTCCAGCTCCAGGGTTTCCTCTGCCTGGGGGGAGCCTAAGCATCACCCTCTGCCTGTTGCAGAGAAGCTGAAGTTCACCCCACCACCTCAGCCGCTGCAGTGCATGGAGTTTGATAAGGAGGTTACAGTGTCCTGCTCAGCCACGGGCCGGGAAAAACCCGTCATCCAGTGGACTAAGACAGGTCAGGGGGATTTGGTTGTGATATGCCTGTTTCTGACTCAGGGCACCAGGAACTCTGCATTGTCCCACCTCCAGCGTGGGTAAAGCAGCAGTGTGGCCCAGTGCTTCCTGCATGATGGCTGCATCCGTCCTCTTGTGTCCTGCAGATGGGAGCAGCCTGCCATCCCACGTCAGCCACAATGCTGGCATCCTGTCCTTCCACAAGGTGAGCAGGAGCGACTCGGGGAACTACACGTGCATTGCCTCCAACAGGCCGCAGGGCGAGATCCGTGCCACCGTGCAGCTCGTGGTAGCAGGTGAGGGCTCTGTGGCAGGCAGGGGCGTTTCCTGCTGTGCTGGCCTGGCACTGGGTTTGCCTGGGTGGCAGAGAAAGCAATGTCTGGCCTGACCCCGAGCTGTGTCCCATAGCACTCGAGTGTCTATTTTGTCAGTGCTTTGCGTACAGCCTGGGAGGGCACGTGCCACTGTGCCAGTGCTGGCCATGCTCCCTTGTGGGAGCTTAGCACCATTCCCAGGAGCTGACAGCGTTCACATTGGCCTCTCTGCCTTCAGTTTACGTCACCTTCAAGCTGGAGCCAGAGCCCACAACCGTGTACCAGGGCCACACAGCCATGTTCCAGTGCCAGGCAGAGGGGGACCCCGTACCGCACATCCAGTGGAAAGGGAAGGACAAGATTTTGGATCCTGGCAAGCTCCTGCCCAGGTATACAGCCTCCATTCCAAACTGACATGTGGCGCAGCAGGACATTTCCAGGCCTGCCCAGTACCAGGTGCCAGTGATGCAATCCAGTGTTCCCAGCTCGGTGGGCACATAATTGGCTCCACATACCAGGACCTGCACTCTCCTGGCCCCAGGGTTTCCCTTTCTGCCACAGCTTGCCAAGCTGTGATTGAGCTGCAATCATCTGTTCTTAAGTGTTGCACAGCCTGAGATGGAAGCTGATGGCCAAGGGGGACATGGGGCTGAGGCACCCTGGGGAGATGGAAACTGATGGCAGTGGGGACATGGGGCTGAGGCATCCTGGGGAGGTGGGGCTGCCAGTGCCCCAAGCCTGTCTCTGCCCTCTGGTGTTTGCAAAGAGCTCTGTGTGTGTGGTTGGCAGGATTCAGATCATGCCCAATGGCTCCTTGGTGATTTACGATGTCACCACCGAGGACTCTGGAAAATACACCTGCATCGCTGGCAACAGCTGCAACATCAAGCACCGGGAGGCCTTCCTGTATGTTGTAGGTAAGGATGGTGCCCAGTGTTGGGACATGACCTCCTGGAATCCCTGGCAGTTCTAGGCCCTGCTTCTGGCCCTGGTCATG
Organism: Picathartes gymnocephalus; assembly: GCA_013390045.1. Lineage (NCBI taxonomy): Eukaryota > Metazoa > Chordata > Aves > Passeriformes > Picathartidae > Picathartes > Picathartes gymnocephalus. Next base: position 67,720 of record WEKY01010447.1, read on the forward strand.
CCTGCCAGGTAGTCACAGCAGCATCCCCACTGGAATGCAGCACAGTGTGCTGTGGGATGTGCCCAGCTGGGTGAGAGGTGGCCACAGCAGCGGGTGGGGAGTTGGGGGCTTTTCACATCCCTCCAGCACATTCCTGAGCAGGATTTGGGAAATCCCTCCATACCCCCATGTGTTGGATGCTCTCTGCCCCACAGACAAGCCTGCAGCAGAAGAGGATGAGGGACTTGGCAGCCACACACCCTACAAGATGATCCAGACCATTGGGCTCTCGGTGGGGGCGGCTGTTGCCTACATTATTATTGTGCTGGGGCTGATGTTCTACTGCAAGAAGCGGAGGAAAGCCAAGAGGCTGAAGAAGCACCCAGAGGGCGAGGAGCCTGAAATGGAGTGTCTGAATGGTGAGGCCGGTACGCCTGAGGGTGGGAGCTTCACTGCTGGCCCCCTGTCCCTGTGCTGGAGGGGCTGAGGGGCAGGCAGCTCCCAGGGAATGGGACGACTCCTAACCCATGGTCTCTGGCTCTGGTTTTTGGCTGGTGGCAGAGACCTGCTGCCAGGTGAGAAATAGGCAAGTTAGTGTGAAACCTGAATCCCAGCCTCACATTGTGGCCATGTCTGTCTCCTGAGTTATGTATCACTCCTACATCCCAGTATCTGCACATGGGATCGCATGTGGGATCCCTTCTCAGGGGAGGGAAGGATCCCTGTTGCAATGTAATGAAATAATAGTACTCTGCTGGCCTCTTAAAATCAGAGTTCAGCAGCTCCTGGTGCTTGGAAGGAAGATGTTTCACTGAACTCACTCTGTTATCTCTAGTGAGGACTTTTATTTAAGTGGTGGGGTGCAGTTGAGTTTGCTGTCCCTAATTCCCTGGATGTCCCCATACACACTCCCCATAAATGAAGATGTTCCCTCTACCAGTTTTCCAGCACGCAGCCATCTCCTGGTCATGTGTGAGTTGCTGCGAGGGCCTGGCAAAACATAACTGCTGGGTTTGCCTCCTGGTTTTCTCCTTGCATGGGCACTTTGAACAGAGCCAAGCCTCCAAAAGAGAAGTCTGGCTGTGGGGAACATCCTAGGAGCAGGGATACAAGAGCTCTGCATCTCTCACCAGTGTGAGCTCTTTCTGTGGACAAGTCACAGGCAGCTCACCTGTGCTAGCAGGCTCTTGCCAGCATCCCCTTCCTGGGATAGAATTTCTTTTCATCTTTTCTGAGATGGTCCCAGATTTTTACCTTGGCCTGTCTTTATTATATTTCTCTTCTGCTAGAGTTTGCCTCTTGTTATTCCCTTCATTTGGAACCAGTTTAGCTGCCAGGTGCATCCTCACTCTTCCAAGCAGACCCAGCTTCCCAGATGTCTACACTCCTTTTTGGTACTTCCATAGCCTCTTGGGAGAAGCGGTTTGCGTTTGCTGTCAGCTTTAGTGGAGTCATTCCATTCACCACAGTCTTCAAAGATCTGGCTCTGTGCCTCTTTTTGATGTGGTCCCTCCTTAGCTGGGTCACCCAAAGTATTTCAGTGCCTACCTCAGGACCTACAAGTACTCCCTGGCTGACCACCAGCTGACTTTTCCAATGCCCTCAGTCCAGACAGATTTAACCTCTCCATGGACTTGCAGTGGATCTTTCCTATGGATTTCCCATGGATCAGTGCTCTCCTAACCATCCAGTTACTTTCCAAGGTCACATCCTTGGTGTGCCACATCGTCTGTAACGAGAGCTTGCTCTCAGTATCCCTGTCTGACTGTGCTGGTTTTTTTTTTTTTTGGTGAATATAGACATGGCATTTGGGGAGGGTCATGGCTGTGGGGATTGATTTCTGTGTTAGTGTCTCTAGGGCAGTGTCTGTTTCTCCAGGAGATGCTCAGGTGTTGCAGGCCCCTGGGCAAAGCAGGCAGCTTCTTCACACTTGGTTCCCCTCTGGACTGCTGGATACATAAATGAAGCTTCGTGTCTCTTTGTTACCAAGTGCCTTGTCCAGGCTTTGTGGAACATGGTAATGTCTGTTTGGAAAAGTGTCTCTCGTTGCTGCCTGCTGGTGCTCTCTCTCAGTGGTAGCAAACTCACTCTGCAGCCTTCTGAATTTTTTTGGCACAGTTGCAGTGGTCGTCTTGTGTTATCCTCTTGGCTTCAAGCTTGTGGTCTTGAGACACGATTAGTCATGACTGCAGACAGCACAGGGTCAAACAGTCCTGCTGATAATGAGTGTAAAAACAGAGTGTAAGGGGCATCCAGCTTTGATTTATAGGATGAGTGGTGTTTTTTCACTTTTGTCTTTGCAAATCTTACTCTACCGTGTGAGAGCAGACAGCTGTCAGCTGTCATGGCTCTTAAGTCAACATATCTCAGTGTTCACAGCTCCAGTCCTACATGTCACAAATCCATGGTCCCTGTCACGGTGGCCAAACCTGCTCAGGATGTGCTGGTACCTGTCGTGCACACGTGCATTGTAAGCACACACTGCAGTACGATCTGTGATGGAAACTACAGGCAATGGGATTCCTGTTGGAGTTACCTCATGCTGGGTTAAGTCTTAATTTGATGATTTCCTTTTGCATGGCTGTTTGCCTAGTGCTTGTTCCAGGAGCAGCTGAAATGGAGTGTGCACAGCAGTACAAAGTGATGCTGCAGGTGTGTGAGTGACCCTAGCTCAGGGTTGTTCCCTGCTTTAAATTCCAGCTCCTGCCTTCATCTTATGGAAAGTACCACTTCCTAGTAACCAAGTCTGATTCAAGCAGTAAATACATTCAAAATCAAGGTTTGACGTCTATGCTGCCTGTAAGATGCAGGCTTTTCTACTTTCTCAAGGCAATCGTGTTTTGTCCTGTTCTCTGGCTTGTGTTTGTGCTAGGGAAATTTCTAGTGAAGTTCCTGTGCAGAAAGCTTGCTGGGGTTGATTGCAAGGACAGTGTTTCCTACCACTCCTTTAACCCAGCCACTTAAAATCCAGGCTGGTCTGGTCCTATGGGTAGGCTCAGCATTTTCAAGGACATAAGCATTGCTGGGTTGCGGGAAAGGGAGTAAGGAGCAGGGACATCAGGCTGCAGCAGCTGGTGCCAGATAGACGTGAGAGGCTCTTGGGCATCAAGAGACTGTGGTTATAGTGAGCAGTGTCCATCTGCTCCATCTCTGCCTCACCATCTCATCTCCTGCTGCCGTCCTGCGGAGTTTTGTCAATGGTGGTTTGGATGTAGCCGCTGCTTGGAGACGACTGAGTGGCGTGGGATGGACAAGGCCAGATGGAGCTGGCTGGCTCTGGGACCAAAGCCATTGCTCAGCATCTGATTTCAGAGGTGGCTGTCAGGCTGCCAGAGATGGGGCAAAAACTGAAGCCAGGCTACTCTGCTGCCTGGGGTGGACATCAAGCTGGAGCACTTGAAGTGTCAGAGCCCCAGGAGGGGCTGAGCCCCAGAATAACTTTCACTGTGTGGCCTGGCAGGATGCTGAAGCTATTTGTGCTTCCCTCGCAGGTGGTGCTTTGCTGCAGAATGGGCAGATGACAGCAGAGATCCAGGAAGAAGTGGCCTTGACCAACCTGGGCAGCAGCTCTGGGGCCAGCAAGCGCCACAGCGCTACCGACAAGATGCACTTTCCACGTTCCAACCTGCAGACAATCACAACCCTGGGTATGCTGTGCCACCCTGGCCTTGACCCCACTCCAGCAGGAAGCCTGTGGCTGCAACCCCAGCGTGTCCTAGCCAGGAAACAGGATGTGCTGGGTGCAGAGGGCCCTGCAGCCCCTGGACTGCCAAGCACACCTGCTGTCCTAATGCACGCCGCCTTCCTGTGTGCTTCTCTACACTTGCAGGCAGGGGGGAGTTTGGGGAAGTGTTCCTGGCCAAGGCCAAAGGTGCAGAAGATGGTGAGGGTGAAGCACTGGTGCTGGTGAAGAGCCTGCAGACGAGGGATGAGCAGCTGCAGCTGGACTTCCGGCGGGAGGCAGAGATGTTTGGGAAGCTGAACCACGCCAATGTGGTGCGGCTGCTGGGGCTGTGCCGTGAGGCAGAGCCACACTACATGGTCCTGGAGTACGTAGACCTGGTAAGGGCCCTGCCTGCAGTAAAGCAGGGGCATGACAGCAGTGGGCATGGGGCCTGCCAGTGTGACAACAGGCTGGCAGCACAGGGCAGTCAAGGTGTAGGGAGACCAGGCTGAGCTTACTGCTGTTCTCAACCTCTGGAGGAGTCTCAAGAGGAATGTGAGTCTCCTGCAAGACCTGAAAGTGACTTTTTCCTCTACATCCTCCTGATTTCTGGTTTATGTCCAGGACTCAGCTATGTAAGCTAAGCTGTGGGACTCCATGCTGCAGAATGGCTGTGAATGCTGAGGGCTATGAGGACTGTGGGGTTGGTAGGAGAGAAATCAATTTGGGGCATGAAAAATGTGGAGATTTCAGGCCTGCTTGCACTTATCTTAGTTGAGGCACAGAAACAAGATACTGGCTTGCCCTACAAGGCAGGGACCAGGAGGACAGGCAGGAACCATGGAAATGAGGATCTGTGGGCCTGCCACGTCCAGGCACTGCAGGGACCAGTGAGACTTGTCAGTGTGTAGAGGTGTTGACTGGATTGCTGTCTGTCTCCCAGGGGGACCTAAAGCAGTTTCTGAGAATCTCCAAGAGCAAAGATGAGTCTCTGAAGCCACAGCCACTCACTACCAAACATAAGGTGACCGTGCAGCCTTGGAAGTGGTGTGGGGCTGGGGACCCTAAGGAGGGCAGCCAGTGCTGACAGCTCTCTGGGGTCAGGTGTCTCTCTGCACACAGGTGGCCCTGGGCATGGAGCACCTCTCCAATGGCAGGTTCGTGCACCGGGATTTAGCAGCCAGGAACTGCCTGGTCAGTGCCCAGCGGCAGGTCAAGGTCTCATCCCTGAGCCTCAGCAAGGACGTGTACAACAGGTCAGGGAGCCTGACAGGGGCATGGGAGGGGATGATATGGCACCAGTCTCATTGCCTGCCTGTCCTGCCCGCAGCGAGTACTACCATTTCCGCCAGGCCTGGATCCCACTGCGCTGGATGCCACCTGAGGCTGTCCTGGAAGATGAGTTCTCCACTAAGTCGGATGTGTGGTCCTTTGGGGTGCTCATGTGGGAGGTCTTCACGCATGGGGAGATGCCCTACACTCCACTGGCAGATGATGAGGTCCTAGCAGGTACGTGGAGTACCTTGTGCTGTCCCTGGAATTGTCGCCTGCTTGCTTTTCATGTGATAAAGGGGGCCAGACAGGCTGTGTGACAATGCTGGTCTGGCTGGGGACGCTGTCCCAGCCTGCGTGGCAAACTGCTGCCCTCCTTGCATCCCCCAGAGAGGATCGCACCCCTTCCCAATGGCCCTTTGGACTTTTCTTTCATGCCAGGTCTGCAGTCAGGAAAGACGAAGCTCCCGCACCCCGAGGGCTGCCCCTCCCGCCTGGCCAAGCTGATGCAGCGCTGCTGGGCCCCCAGCCCTAAGGACCGGCCCTCCTTCAGTGAGCTCGCCACCACCCTTGGGGACAGCCCAGCAGACAGCAAAGCCTGAGCACCCCAGCCCTTGCTGGTGAAGGATGTGGCGGGGTGGACAGGGGTCTGCATGTGCCTGGGGAGCCCCTGGCACTCCCACAGCCCCTTGCTGAGCCCGACCCCGGTGCGCCAGCGAGCAGCTCAGCATCAGCAGCTGCTGGACTCAAAGCACAAGCCAGTGTACCCCAGCCCCACCCCCTCCCCAGTGGGTCCCAAAAGACAGCCCTTGCTGCCTCCTGCTCCCTGCCTGCTCAGCCCGGTGCCCTTAGGCTGCTGGTGTGGATGGAGCGCAGCTCCCCCTCCCACAGCGAGAGCTTGGGCGTTCCTGCTCGCCACATCCATCTCTGCCGGCCTGGCCCGGCTCTCTCTCCGTCCGTCTGTGCTGGGCATGCCTGCCTTCCCCTTCCTGTGGGGACAGGCCAGCCAACAGGAGCACAAAGTGCCTGGCATATGAAGGAGCTCACTACCTTTCCCAATTACCCTGTGCCTTTTTTTGTACTTATGACTCTGGGCAGAGCCCCCTGTCTCCCTCTTCCAGAGCGCTGTCTCCTCCCTACCATAGTATTTCTGTTATTGGAATGCAGCCTAGAGTGGGTTAGTTTGTTTGCTTGAGTGGAGGGTACTGCAGCCAAGAAGGGTTGGGTTTTGTTGGGTTTTTATGTGCTGCTCTCAATAAAGAAGGCGCTTTTTTTTTTGGTTTTTTTTGTCTTTGTAAAATACTGCTGTCAGATAGCAGTTTTCCTCCACATGGCTCCTGGGAAGGGTTTGGGGCTGGTTCCTCAGGCATCTGTTGGCTGTGTTTAATCCCTTTGCCCCCTTCTCAGGTGAATCTGAGATCCTGTTCCCAGCTTTGTGTGCCCTGAGGGAGCACTTTGCCTCAGCACTTACTGTCTCTCCGGACAGTCATGAGTTGCTCTCCAAGAGGGACTTGTCTCAAGAGAAAATGTCCCTCTGAGACTCCAAGCAAACAGCCACTCATGGACATGTTGATGGGCTCCCCCCACTTCAGGTACTGATTGGGTTTGTGCACCCACCTCTGTGGCCTGGGGCAGCTTTGCAGCTGGGTTGTGGTTTTGTATAGGAGATTTCAGCCGCTGCTTCTTGCAGGATGCTAGCAGGGCCAGGTCTGGATGGGGATACTGGGGGATATCCTGCTGTCATATGTGGTCTGCAGCCCTCTCTTCTGTGCCAGTGGCCCAGAACAGTGTCAGGGTCCTGGCAGTCTTTTCTTGGGAGAGGAAAGGTGTGCACATGATGTACAAGAAGCCCCAACCCCACAGCATGAACATGAGCCAAGCCAGCGTGGGCTTCTCCCCTGGAGCCAGAGTGGGGTGCTGCGTGTGGCCAAGCTGCAGACCAGCAGTTTCACTTGGCTGCACGACCCTTGTTTGGGGGGTTATATGGACAGATCTGAGCTTTTCCAGGAGGCCTGCTGGGGCTCAACTGGAGGCAGTGGGCATAAGCTGCACAGGGGCCATTCATACTAGGTATTAGGGGAAATGCTTCCCCTCATGGGTAATAAAGGTCTGAGTTCCAGAGAAGCTGTGGCATCTCCATCATCATCATCATCATGAGATACTCAGTCCTGGACCAGAGAAGTCCTGAACTACCCAGTGTAGTTGACTCTGCTTTAATCAGGGATGGACCAGAAATGTCCAGGATCCCCTTCCCACCTCTGCTACCCAAAGAGGTTATGGAGAGGCTGGAGGAGGGAAAAGTGCTCATTTCTTGGAATATATGCTAGCTGGCTCTGAGCTCAGATTTGGTCCATGCTTGGAAACTGGGTGCAAGCAAGTTTGCTGGCAGTTGCTCTTCCAGTTACTGAAGGTGTTTGTCCCTTTTCCAAAACTTGTGTCTCGCAGCTGGAAGCTATGGACTCTCCCCAAGCCAAGGTCCCTTGGCAAGCTAAGCTGTGGCAGTTGCTGGGTGTTGGGCCCCTTTCTAGAGGGAGACAACCAGGTCTCATTCGCTGGTGCTCCTTGGCACAGTGGGCTTGGCAGCAGGTGACTGCCACCTTGACCCCTGGCTGCCTCCATGACGAGAGGGCCTGGCCACAGCCTGGCACTGGTGGCACTGTACATGCTGGGCAGACCTGTTAGGGGCAGAGGTATGAGGATGTTCTTTTCCTTCTCCTCCTTGCAGCCTCATGTCCCACTTGTTGCTTCCCCAGTCCCTCCCCATGTGTGTGCAACCCTTCTGAAGCGTGTGAGTGTTGAAGCACTGCTGCCTATGTGCCCTCCAACTTGCAAGTGGCCTGCCTCGTGCATTTGCTGGTTTTTGATGTCCTTTTGTTCCACTTCTCCCATCCATTCCATTCCCGTGGACTTTCCTGTCTGCTGTCCTTCCTTTCAGGTGGGAACGGTGCACTCTCTGGGCTGATTCCTGCAGCCAAGTAACTTGTGGTGGTCTAGCCGAGTAGAATCTCAGCAATGCCATGGCTAGAGACCAGAGATGCTGAGGATTTCAGGGGTACCATCCTTGCTTTGCCAGCTCTGTGCATGCAGTCATCTCATGTAGTGGGAGGGTGTAGCATGGCTGCAGTGAGCTGGTTCTGTGAGCAGCGTCAGGATTGGGTGCGCTGTTGTATCCCAACTCATCCTGGAGCTCCACTGCCTTTTTGCCATGCAGTCGAGACCTGATGACTACAGCGAAGCACCCAAATGGAAAGTCACCAATGCTAGGACAAACTGCAGACCCAAAGAGTACAGAATGATGGGGGTTGGGATTGTGTATTTTTCAGAGTGATGTAATGAAAAAGTTCTGTATGCTTGGGGATGGGACAAGATGTTGGCCAAAGTAATTGGAAACAGCAAGCTGAGCAAATACAGTCCCAGATAAATGTGATGGAACACAGCAGGGAATCAGAGACCCTGCAGGAGAATGAGCGCTTGGGCAGTTGACAGAGGTGGGATCCAATTGCCTCAACCCAAAGTGAAGGAACACCTTACAGAAGACAATGTGTGGTATCCAGGGCCAGAAAGAACCGCATGGCTCCATCAGAGCACAGGTCCACCTAGAGAGGCACCAGCTGTGGCTGAAGTGGAACGTTTACTGAACAGTGTAAGACAACAGCAAGCAGATGTGTGTTAGTCCCAATGAACAACACCCTGAAGCATAAAGAGCTCCAAACCAGGCATTCCAGCACTCCCTAATGCTTTCTCTTGCCCTAAAGTTATCCAAATTCCCCTTGCACCCCTGCATTCTTTGAGCACCCCTGGTTGATGAGTGCACGGATCTGCTGTGCAGCTTGAGGAAGGGCTTTTTTGGTGTGCTGTGATTTCCTCTGCTGCCCTGTGGGTCTTCTGCAGCTGTGTCAGGCACTTGCTTGGAAACTAATGCGTCTTAATTGTCCTAAGCAGCCTCACCTGGGACTTCCCCACACTCCTGAGCTGCATTTAAGCTCAAGCCTGTACTTTCAGGTTTGTTTTAAGCAAGTTTGTAAGTGTTCCTGTTTTGGCCTTGCCTCTAGCCCTGTCTTCTAGGCATATATGGTAGCCTTATTATTCAGTCATGATTTTCACTCTATCTCATGAGCAAGTGGATGCTGGATTTGGTCCATGGCTTGCTCTGTGGATGGCCCCTGATACCAACACCTGTCGCTGCTCTGCTCAGGTACTGTGGGTTTATACCTGTTCATGAGGACATGGGGCCACCCCTCAGGGAGCAGCCCCGTTCCTGCACCTGTCTGTTGACCAAAAACACATTAAGAAAGGCCATAACCTAGTTTTACATGTGCAATGGTACCTCTGTGCTAGTTTTTACCGCTTGTAGAAGAGATCTGGCTGTTAAAAAAAGAGCAGCTAACTGTATTCAGTAGCAGTCAGGAAAAGCAGCTGGAGTATCAATAGCAGGAGGATCAGGAACAGGATGGAAACCATCAGAACCCCAGCACCCCGCTCCAGTATGGATGAAGAGCTGAGAAAGGATGAAGAAGCACTTGTAATGGCCTACAGGAGGATTGAAAAGGGGACTGGGGTGATGCTGGCAGCAGGGTCCGTGCTCCAGTGGAGCTGTCAGGCAGCTTGTCTGGGGGGAATTTTGGGGGTAATCAGGTAAGAGTCTTTTAAGGCATAGTGTCAGGTGCTGTGCCCTAAAGCTGTGTAAGAACAGGACTAGAAATGGGAATTTCATGATGCGGGGGTTGTAAATGAGAAAATCTCTGAAGGCTGCAAACTTGCTTTAAGCTGTTTTCAGTTGTCAGTGGCTGCTGGTTTGGTTAAGAGAGGACTGCTGGTAACTTATGTCCCATGGATGATGGTGGCTTGGGGACAGGGCTTGGCTCTCCATCATGGGTCTGACTGCCTTGGTGAGAGATTGGCATCCCAGGAAGCTGGGGCAGGCCAGAGCTCTGGGCCCATTCAGAGCACAAGCAGGACAAGTGTCTTGGAAAGCATCCCCAGGATAAGGCTTGGGAAGGAAAGATGACCCAGCCCAGAATAAGCCAGGTCTCACCTCTTGCCTGTGCAGATACTCTTGCAGCCTGGGGAGCAAAAGGCCTTGCAATTAGAAGACCCAGGGAAGAGAAGGAGGAAAGGAGTGTTTAGCTGTCCTGTGAGCGAGAGAAAACCAAATCCTGGTACCTGCGGTGATTGCAGATTTGTGCTAGGCAGGCAGACTGCCTTGGCTGTGGCTATCAGACCCATGTGTTCATTATTCCCAGCCTGACTGGTGCCTCCAGCCACACAGAGGGTCTTGCTGACCCTTCCTCAGCCTGGCAGGACACGGCGAGGCCTTAGTCTCACCTGTGCCAGGTGTAGTTTGTGCTCAGCTTGAAGTGAGGGTGGCCAGGGCATGTGATGGGAGGCATGTGAGTTCCAGCAGCCCTGCTGGGAGCTATAAATGGCATGTGTGCTCACTGGAGGAGCATGGCTGGCAGGACGAGGGGGAGGTGGTGGTGGCAGTGAGGGGGGTGTTCGGGTTTGCAGTTACTCCCATGCTCTGTAGGAGGTTGGCCCTGGGCTGTGGGGGGACAGCTGTGAGGGCTGGTGGTGAGTGTGCGTGTCCTCTGCGTGATGAGGCAGATATGGAAAGGGCTTGCGCGAGCTGCAGGACCCTCCATGGGGTGCCCAGGGGCAAAATGGGTCTGTGGCAGAACTGCTGCTGCCAGAGGTGAGGTCTTGCCTTGGGTTGCAGCTCCTGTTTGTAGGACAGGGGGTGGGAGAGTCCTTTTCTCAACTAAGGATTCTCTGTCTGTCCTCACAGCTTTGAGCTCTGGGACTGTGTTGTGCTTCCCACACTTTTGCTGACCCATGTGCAGCCTGCCTTACACACGGTTGTCCCGTGTGGGTTGTCCCTCTGCTCTGGAAGTCCTGGGTCACACCTGCATAGAGGATGTGACCTGTGCCGAGTGCTTGGAGCCAGGGTGGGCACAAGCTGCGGTCTGTGCTGGGGCCTGACCAGCCACATCCCACCCGTACAGGTGCTCAGTCCCACCCATGGGTGGCTGCGGTACAGAACCACATCCTCACCCCGTGGCTTTGAAGGGAGCTGCGGCCCATCCTGTTAAATGGGAGATATTTTTCCTTCTGGGTAGTGATCAGCCCGTGCTTCAGCGATGTTTTTCGGACATAGCTGCTGAGTTCCGTGCCCTGCACACCCCTGAGGAGCCACGTGGTCCCCCGACCCTCTCGGTGCCTCTGCGGCCACCAGAGACAAGCGGACGGCACGTTGTCCCGTGCAGGCTGTGACAACAGCCGGGGTGCAGAGTTGCCTGGAGCAACAGCTGGTGGCACCGCTGGGAGTCAGGCGGGATGGCGCGGAGCCCCTCCTGGCTGGATCCTGAGGATGGCGAGGCAGGGAATCTTTGAGCCCCGTGGTGTGTCCCCTACGGGGACCCGCGTGCCCGGGGCTGGCGGTGGGAAGGGGTGCCGAGGCAGGGCTTGCAGCGGGGTTGTCCCGGCGCCCGTTCGCAGCCCCCGGGCCGAGCTCCCCGCGGCCCCCGCCGGCCGCGCTGTCCCTTTAAGAGCCGCCCTGCGTGTTTCAACCCGGGCGTGACGCGAACGCGGTCCGACCGTATGCAAATCCAACGCCAACCGGCGGCCAATGGGCGCCGGCGCTCGACGGCCGCCAGCCAATGGGGTGGCGCCCCCCGACGGGGCGCCGTCTCGCCCCATATAAGGAGCGCCTTCGCCATAAAAGGCAACATTGTATCGCTTTATATGGGGGCGGCGCGGCGCGGCGGGGGCGGCGGCGGAGCGGGGCCGTGAGCGCGGAGCGCGGCGGG